>CADDXX010000584.1:162117-173932 GCA_902810485.1 Alauda arvensis
TTTTATTTTAATGGTAAAACATCTYGGATTCAGGACCTTATATTTGATTTGATAGTGAACAAGGCCAGTTTTCCTGATTTAATCTGGATATTTCGTGGACACTGAGCCCAATGCCTGCACACTGAAGGTTTTACAGTAAGATGTGTGTTATAGGTCAGTGATGCCAGAATTGCTTGAAGCRCTGGGTGATAGAAAGGGTTTTAGGGACAAGTCCTTTCTCATTAAAATGTGWGTCTTGGACATTCTGGGCTTCAGGCTCATCCCTGTGTCCTGATGTTAATGCTTAGAGTRTGTTAGGCACCACTCACACAGAATTAAACAAGACAGAAAAGAAGTCATTCAATATCCCAGTGAGTTCAGAAGGGCAGCAAACAGGTGAAAAGAGAACTTCAGAAAGTGGCTTTCAGGAATGACTTGGCACTCTCCTAAAAGATTTTATTAAAAATATATTCTTCCAGTTACTGTGGGATAACTGCACAAGGCAGCACTGTGTGAAGAAATATTCTTTTCTTTCATTTTTCTTTTAAGAGAAGCCAGTTGTAGAAAGGGAGGCAATATATCCTTACACACCTTACCTCCCTAAAATCTCCATGCCATCACTGTTACAAAAACACTGGGTATATTGTTTCAAGTAKGAAAACACTGGTGTGCTAAAATATTAAATAAAGTTGTTATGGATTTTTTGGAACTGGACTCTGAAACTTTTACACGACCACCAGACAACTCTCCCTCAAAAACTGAATGAGAAATATTATGGCATTCCAGACTCTTGGAATAGAAAACAAAGAATGGGCTTAGAATTGCCAGGAAATAATGAGTCAAGAAAGAGATTTTAGAGAAACTTCTGGCTTGTGAAAAATCATCTGGGAAAAAAGAAAAAGATTACAAAATCTGGATCAGCTTTTCTGAAGAACTAATGGGCTGTAAGGTAGCTACCACATAAAAGTCTGTAAGAGCTGAGTTAARGACAGATTGTACTGAAGTAAAAGAAATCTTTCTAAAATACCTTAGTATTTCCACAGCACATAATCTCAAAAAATCCAATGAATTAAATGGATTTAGTAATGATATAAACCAAGTCTGGTAAATAACACTCAATAAACATCCTGAGGATTTTTTTCTTAAGCTCTGGTGCATGAAGTACCTTCAGCGTCTTAATCTGTGAATCAAATGCACCACATCATCACTTCAGAGGATCTGAGCCTCCTTTTCATGACAGTTCAGAAGGGATTCAGTGTGAGACCAAAATTCTGGAGTGGTTTGAAAAGTGGTTGTTTTCAGCCTACATACATATGTGTCCTATACATGCTGAAAAAAAAATCATTTAGTCTTTAAATATCCAAATTTTATCCTTTTTCCATTCTGGTCAGTTTATGGCAATAGAAAATTCCATGCAGCACAGCAAAAGCAAATCTTTGGCTTCCAATAATGCAGACTGGTTTAAGCTCACAGCTTTTGTTCAAGCTAGTCACTCAAAGTATTCATTCATTCAAACCACCACCTCTGTGCAAAGCACTTTGGAAGACAAGTGAAGAGATGGTTCAGTTGATTCCTGACCCTTATCTCTGTACTCTTCATCACCTGCACCAGACATTCATTACTCTTATCATTTTTAGTGCTTGGGTTCAGTACCTTTTGCCATCTCTCCCATTTTCACGCAGTTAGGAGTGAAATGGTGGGAATGATGGTGGGAATTACCCTCCACCAGTCTGCAAATSATTATGGGATCATGTTTGGCTCCAGGCTGTCAAGGCAGTACATGGATGCTTTAATGTAATATCCCCCCATCCTTTTTTTGTTGTTGTTGTTGTTTAAACTGGGCAAATTAAGTAATGCTATGAATTAGCATCTGATACCTCAGTTAAGATACACAAGATCAGCAGGGTACTTGGTCTCATGAAATATTAAGTATGCAAAGGAGAAAATGACCACAAACGCCTGACTTCTGAGATGGCTGAGTGACTGCAGTGGTGGAATAGCCTGGACCACTATATCCACATCACTGTGTGCGAAAAAAATCCTTTTTCAGATTCTTTCACCTCTACTAAAATGGTCTTCCACCATATTCTTGAACTGGGTCATCAGCTCACTGCTCATTTAATCAATACCTTGTTGTATTTTGATCCTTTCTTCTTACTCATGGTAATGCCAAAATTAGATTGTTTTACATCAAACCATCTCATTTCASCCCAAACCTGGTCTGGCAAACACAACTAGAGTACAAGATAGATGATTATGGTTATCTCCAGCTAATCTAGACTTGCTTGAGAGGATATTAGAGCAGACAGCATGCATTTAAGGTTTTGTGGAYTTTCTGTACCTCTAACTGAGTTTGAAGAAGAACAACTGATGGCCCCATCTTATCTTGCACAAGCAGCCTAATTCAGTTTGATAATACACCCAGGTTTCAGTTGCTGCTAAGAGTTCCCTTAAATACTCTTGTATTTTTTGTATTTCCATTTCTCCTCTTGGATGGAAATTCACCACAGATTGATGGCAAATGAAYGAGGGGCTCTTCCCAGATCAACATCTTTGAGTTGCAGAGGCCTCAGCCCCAGCCACCTTCCTCAGTTAACTCCAACACCAGCTMCATTTCTACACCACATGCTTCCTACAAGTTCCCAAAGAAGGAGTCATGACTCRCTTCTAAACGTTATCTTTACAACTTCTCTACAGCCTTCTGTCTCTTCAGTGAACACTGAGCATCAAGCATTTAATTTCCTGCAATTTGCATCCCAAAAAAAAACCCATAAAAAGGCTCTGGGGATCCCATTACCACACGCAGCTCTTCCCGAGACCCTTGGTGCCCAGCCTRTTGGGAAGACTGACAGCATTCACTTGAGCAGCTGTTCAACATTCCTTTAATCTACGTGACACATGTYGAACAACACTGTCTACAAATGCATTTCCATTAGTCTGGTATTCCCAATAACATCCTCCCCCTCCACACAGCCTCCTCCAGCCTCATCTGAGCTCCTTTTAATTCTCATCTCTTGTGTTACAACCATCCTACAGCTGACGACCAGAGCAGTGGGTGTCGGAGCCAAAATTCATCACAGTCTATTGAGTTTTTGCATGGACTGGACTTTGGACTGCATGCTTCAATTCCCTGTTCTTTACAATTAAGGAGTTAATTAAATAATCCTAAACACAAATAACATCTGTATCCAGGCAACACATGAATTGACATTAGCTGGTGCATCCCACACATGACTTGTAAAACGTGCTCTTTATTTGCCTGCTGCAGGACAATTAGTGAGCATGTCTGAGAATGCCAGATGAAAGCTCAGTAATCTGAGACTGAGAGCATGAGAAAGGAAATTGGTGGCTAACCAAATAACCATCATCATGTTTTTATAATGCTCCGTGATCAAGCTGCATTCAGGCCTCCTTGCAAGAGAAATTCTCTTGTTGGGCTTAACAACACATGTAAAAACTGAAATTAGAACAAGGGACAAGAATTACACAGCCTGAATAATCATAATAATAATTTCTGCCTACTCTTAAAAGTGAGAGTTGGAGCTAATGCCACATCATGGTATGTTCTACACTAGAAGTCAACCCAGAGAAGMAAAGAATTTAACCTTATAGGACATCTGACTTCCTGCCTCTCTAGGGTTTCTTATCCTCATCACTCTGGTATGTGGCTTCACAAAAGTCACTGGAACAAAAAGCATTCCCTGTTCTGAAGATCATAAAAGCCTTGGTGGACTATGCATGGGTAATTCCAGGTTGTTATTAAAACCAGCTTTTTTTAAAATAAAGAGGAAAAATTACTAAAATCCCTCACTGTCCTCATGGAGAGAGTGTTCTGTACTATTTCCTGCAAAAGAAAGCAGGAARTATTTCTTGTTCTTAGAGTCATTGAGCCATTACAGAATGGTGACAATGAAAACAGTAAGGGATTGAGTTTGAAATATAAGCATGGAAACTTTTCTGTCATATAAGAAGAAAATCTTTATTAATGTCTTAAGAACTGTGCCTCTGAACTAAATAATCTTATTCCTTCACGAGTGCCATGTAGTTATAAGCACTGACAGCCACCTTTCACAGTTATTCACAAAAAGTCTGAATGCTCCTTGCTAAAAAAACAGTAGGACATCATCTTAAAAAAAAAAAAACAACAAAAAACTCACAAACACAGAAAAACTCCAGTGCAAGCAGCATCCAAGACAATCTAAAGCACAATAAATCRTCTCTCAAAGAAATCAACAAGTCAGAAGATGCAGAGGAGTAGCTGAAAAGTGGACAAGAGCCAGCAAAGAGATGGAAGATAAGAAGTGGTATTTCAGCAAATAATGCTCTCCAGCCAAAACAGAACAATTACGTACAGAGCTGATGTGAAATAGCTGTTTTWAAAATGCTGCCAGTTTATATGAAAGAAAAAGATGAAATAAAGCTCTTTCCCTGTGGCTCTGCTCTAAGTCAATGTTGCACACAAAACTAAGATTTTTTTTCTTTTTTTGAGCATGTTCACATATGTACTTCATATTTTACACATCTGCAAGGGTAAAGAATAAYCTACTCACTTGTTAATATTTCCCTATTTAGTATTTCACATATTAATTCAAAAGACTTCAATCTCTTACACAAAGGATGTGTTAATAACAGCTCCTGGAAGTGAAATGAATCTTGTGACAACTTTTCAGCTGAAACACAATACAGTTTCTTAGGACAGTTACTTCCAGGTGCCACACAAACCAAAAATGACATTTATTACTCAACAGAACGCTGGTACTGCTACTTAAGAAATAGTCTACCTCTCATGAAAGCTCACAAATTGCACTAAACCAATTTCAGTATATACATTAAATTGAGGGCAAAGAGACCCCATAAAAGTTAATAGCTGTGATAAATAATCCATAAGGTAGCTACAGTAAAACTCCTGAAATGTGTATCAACGAGAAAAACACAGCAGAAACTGAAAGAACAATGAAATTGTTCAATGCAAGGAAACCAGAACCTGCTCTAAATAGAAGGGTTCCCAGAAAATTCTCCTCTCTCTCATTTTTTTGTTTTCTCCCAGTTGGTGGAAAAGAAACAGAAGAACCATCACTTTTGGGAGATTTTCAGTGATGCTTCTCCATGAATTGACCTTTGAACTGTGTCAGGTAATCCAACACACCCAAACCTGCAGCTTGCTYATTCCACCAGGAGCACAAATACCTTGCTTGGTAGCAGCTCCCTGGCCCACRAGAGTCCTGAGACACATCTGCAGTGAGCATTAACTGGCCCCAGAGCAGAAATCTGCACTGTCAGCTTGTGGCAGTGCTGAACCCAATCAAACACAACCTGCTGAGATGAACAAAAAACATGCCATTGACTTTCTGGGGGGGAAAATGAAATTATCATATTTTGCTGCCATGGGATCACCTCAGAGAATAAGGCAATTATCAATTCTTAGCCAGATAAATATGGTCTTGTTAGACCCTACCAGGCTAAGCCAATATTCTTTAACTAAGAATAATTCTTTTCTTTATGGAAAGGAAGATTTAAGCTAGAGTGGTGCAAGGAGGTCCTGCTGTGGCCCTCTGGTTGAGTGCAGGATGTGCCTGCTGGCTCCCATGTTAGACATGAAGCCAAACTGCAACCTTGGGATTCAAATGTGAGACCATTTGGATCCACCTTCCTGTTTTTAAGCTCTCTAACAAAAGATTTCCATCAACAAAGGTCAGCTTGGCTAKAGAATTTTATTGCAAAGCTATTTTAATTCCTTTAACTCATGTCTATTCCTGTCACCACTTCTTTTCCACATCTCCAGTTATGCCTGGGGAGGTGGAATTAAGTGCACTAAATTGACATTGAAGTTTAAGTCAAGCTCTTACTTTTTAAAAAAGCTCTTCCAGATGCTCCCAGTATCAATCACTTTTTTTTGAGTGTTATAGAAAATGTATTTCTAGTTATAGGTTCATTTGCATGTGTGTTGAGCAGCTTGGTCTGGTCCCTGCCTGCCACAGGGGTGTTGGAACCAGATGATCTTTAAGGTCCCTTCTAATCTAAACCATTCTATGGGTCTATGATTTAAATAAAAGAGGTAAATAAATAGATCAATCCCATAGTGTGATTTTTTTCATAGTAAGTTGTATTTTTTCCCACACTGGAACAATGAACCAGATTTTGTGTTTGTTTTATAGACATAAGCTTTGTATAAAAACCCAGCTTGTTTATCCACTGAGAATCCAAACACAGCTTACTGTAAATACTTCAGTCTAAGCAGAAATCAAACATGCAAACAAAAAACTCTCCTTGTTATTAAAGGGAGATTATTAATGCCTAAATAGGTACAACCAGAGCTCATCAGGCAAGTGAAAAGAATTTAGTTTTTCCTCAGTCAGAATTATATTTTGTTATAAGACACTTAAAAAAAAAAAGAAAGCACAACCCAAATTTAATAAAAAAGTATTAATATATTTTATATTTTGCACCTTTATTTCTTGCCTTGAATGTCAAACCCACAAGTGCTTAAACCTCAGTCTCTCCAGGAAAGATTTGCTTTTCCTGGTTTATTTTGCCAGTTCAGTTTCATCATGGACACAGAAAGAGCTGCTCAGTCTCCACAGCATGCTAAATGTTAACCTCACAGTCTCAGCTTCTCACTAATAGAAAACAAGAATAAATCTGTTAAACCTGTCAGGTTTACAATCTGGAAACATTAATGGTTGATATGGAACACAGAGMGTTTTATTGGGAATGATTTGCACTTGAGGAATGCAAGACATCTCTGATCCTGGAAAAAAATCCCTCTTAGAACAGAGGCACAGACTTTTAAATGAGCAAGATAAAAAACASTTTTAAAAAATATAAAGTCAAATAAAAAGGAAAMTTTCCCATTATCTTRGTGTTTGATTCAAAGCCAGTAGACAATTTGTCCTTGATCTCACTGTAARAGCAGAGTCAGCTCTCCTGTGTTGGAGCCTGGAGTTGCATGCCTCCTCCCTCCTGCATAGTTTTATATCCATGTTTCTGGGGATGTTTCCTGGCTTTTCAGATCCCTGTCTCAGATTTTGGCTGGTACAGACAAGTCATCCCTGCATCCTCTTAAGAAGGCCACTTCTTTTTGGTTGATCCTTCTGTAAACTGTGAAAAGAACTGAAATAACCTGCAAGCTTGCACTCCCTTCACTGACAGCTCCTCTAACTGATGCTCAGGGGCTGCATGGCTTAACCAAATCTGTGCCCAGAGGATTGCTGGCCCCAATCAAGCTGCATTCTCAGCATTTAAGGTTTGTCTGAGGACACCCTGAAAGCAATTCTCACTACTCCACCAGGTTTCCACAATCACAGAGACAAAATTAACGTTGGGTAAGTTTTCAAACCCTTCAGTGATTATACAGCCTATACTGTATTTTAAAGAAAAGTGCTTTAGTCACTGGGGACCTCTTGCCTTGGATTGCTGGAAGGCAGCAGGGCATGAACTCACAGATCACTGGGGGAGCATTTCTTTCACTTTGTGAACTCACCTATATAAACCAGAGAGAATTCACCTTTATCACCCATATAATAGACCCATCCTTTCTACCACTGCCTTTTCTCTGATGACATAACTCCCCACATTAGCTGACTACTCAGTTCTAGTATTATGACTTGTGATAATATTWATTCCTCTTTACCAAGGTTCTCTGCTTCTGCCCACAACTTGTGCTTGTACCTCAGAGGGAGCATGAGTGGGAAAGTCAGTAGTGTGCAACTCAGGGTGGCCTGGATTAGAGCTCTGTGTTCCCTTGGACTCAGACCAACTCAAGAATTAAACTACGTGATTTCTACAGAAGTTCACAGCAGTACAGACACTATTGCAGGCTCCTTGGCAGGAAAGAGAGCAGCCTTTTTCAGCCYTGTACATTCCTGGGAATAGTTGGGGTTTTTTTTAAAGGCTGGTAGAGTCTTAGTGCTCCTTTCCAAGTCTGAGTGGGGCTCCTGGACCAGAAGAGCTGRGCCTTCATAAAGCAGGTTAAAACTCAAATTATTTGAATCATTACAGGACCCAATAAAGATGAAATATAATTGCAGGCTTTCTTTCCTGGAGCATCTGACTCAGACACACATGGAAAGGTAGAAAGCAGGCAGGGCAAGGAGGGGAGAGCAAGGCAGGGAAGGGAATGAACATATGCACAGAAGTGGTGCATGAGAAAACATTGCCAGGGCCAGCAGGGCAAATGTCCCCAGTGTGCTAAAAACATTCAGTGCTGTGCTCCCTTSCTGACCTCTTTGGCTGCGTGCTCTGTCTATTCCAGTAAACAGAATAAGGCCAGGACACAGGCTGAGAGCTGGGCCACGCTCATCCTCACCTCCTCGCTCTTGGCATGTTCCCTGGCACAGTCCTGGCTCCCTCGAAGGCTTGCCCTCCCAGTCAGGGCTTGGCCCTGCTTCAGGGGAAAGCTCAGCTCATGGTCAGCAGCTTTGTCTGGGGGAGCCTGAGCAAAAAGGCACAGGAGCAAAGATACCTGAACAGAATGAGCCACTTGGCCAGGGAGTGCCTGGTACAGGTACAGCCATAAAACACCACATCTTACGCTTTGTTSTGGCTAAATTAAAATTTAAAATGCAAATGATAAAGCACAAATGCATCCACACACACGTCAAATAGAGAAATAACCCCGGGGTGTGGTGTTCTGTGGCTGTGCTGAAACAGTCTGTCAGCAATCACTGCTTGATGTGTCCACCTTCTGCCTCTCTTGGCTCCAGTGTGGCTCTGCTGCTCCTAAAACRCTGTGAGCCTCCACCCCTGACACCAGAATTTAGTAATAAAGGGTTGGAAGGCTTTTCCAGAGAGGACTTTCCTTTTTTCCAGTGCCTAGTTGAGGCCTGCCCTCCACTGCCTGTGATACACTCTGGATTGTGGAGTTAAATGCACCAGAAAAAAAAAAATAAATATGGTTGTTTGATGTAAATACATGCAAGTAGCCTGTGTGACAAGAAAGTGGCAGAGGGATTATCCACTAACCTTCCTTTTTCCCCATAGATCATACTKAATTGTGCACTCCACATTTTCTTGTAAATGCTCAGGTCTTAGGAAGCCTTGCAGAAGGATKTGCTGTGAAATTTATACCTTTATTTAGAGGATTACTCACAGGTGGTGAATTGACTGAAATCTCACTSTGCTGCTGTTCAGAACAGCAATCCTGGCATCAATTTAGCTCTGCAATTTGCACAGAGCTTTTCCTTTTGCATGTTTGTTTTCACAAGGTGCCTTATTCTGACTTGCCAGCTCAAAGCACTGGTTCTTACTCAGTGCTTTGCTYGCAAAAGGATTGTTCAGCTGGCAAATTAATTTGACTGCACTGAAAAACATTATCCCACCAAAACTGCCCATAAGCTTTTCTGAGGAGAATTCAAGCTTTGAAATATATGTTTTGTTTATAGAATGTCAATTAGAAATCAAGCCAGGAAGTTAAAGCTGCTGAAATGCTAGACATTCTGTTTAATTTTTAAACAAAATTCTAAACAATGTATTCTAGTATAAAGAAGGCTTTTATGATCATGAGTCATKTTCTGTTGATGGAAATATGATTGGTATCTCATATAACTTATTACTTCCCCGTCCTGCCCCTGCTCTTTCCTATTGAAAGTATCTGACAATCTATCTTTGCTATTTATAAAACACCTAAACAGGCTGATAACCAAAGAGAAGAGAGACTCTTTGAAGTCACCATTCAAAAGATCTTTCAGTGCTCAACTTCCTCCTAACCTGTCACATGCCAGCCTCTTATCACCAATAAAAGCTCAGTGGGACTGATCTGAACATGCACACCCTTTCCAAAATTYCCCATCCTTTGATGCTGTAGTTTCAAAACATGAAATATGTTATTACTTCAATCCTATAAATCACTTTTTTACACTGAAATTCCTCAGCAGAGCCACCTTATTCTGCTGAGTCATGGCACCACATTTACAGACAGCTATCTGTTCTTCCCTTCTTCACACAACTGCCTCCCTGCTGGTTGACTTACACCTCAAGAGAAAGCATTTTCAGGCTCCTGATAAAAATATTTCATTAAAAGGATCATTCTTGGAGGCATTCTTAGACAATTCTCATTTCCAARTGGCCCCATAAACACAGTAGACCAAGAAAACTGCACCTGGAAGAAACCAGGTGAAATGCTGCTGCTGCTTTCCAGGTTGCAGTCATTATGACAGCATATAGATTAAAAGGCACATTTTAAAACATTAAAAACAAACCAGGTAGAGACAGGATAAAAGTCCACTTCTCCAASTGCAAGGCACAAGTGCTTGGGCTGGGCTGGCCCAGCATAACACCACTGCCTGATGGATGAATTGGATCCAGCCTGTATTTGGAGGGTATAACAGTCAAGCTAAGTAAAAGAAGGGTCATATCCACCTCTCTCATGATTCAACCTTCTGATTGTTTTCATAAATAAAAATTAATCATATTAATCATAATAAAGAATATTTTTTTTAGAGAGAAATTAAACTTGTGTCCTAGTGAAGGACAGTTCATTACCTGTAACTCTGAAAGGTACATAAACATAAATAGGCACCTTGGTTAAAAAGGTTTTTACTTAAGAACTTCCAAAATTTAGTGGCAATTTTGATAGCTCCTCTGGCTGTTCCAGACTTACAGTCTGTTGCAAATATTTCCTTTGCAAAATTCCCTGAGGAGTCCAGAAGAATCCTCTTTGAAGTCCACTGCCCTATCAGAGAGCACTTCATAGCTTTTGGAATAACACAGATTTTATGAATAGCTGCATCACAGAAAGAGTAAAAGTGTGGGGGGAAAAAGAGAAAAAATAAAGGATGCCTTCCTTTCACATGTCCACACAGAAGGGAGGAATGAGGTATTTACCTGCCCCACTCCCTGCAGCCACACCAAACACACAGGATGTACAACACTGAAGTGTAGAACAAGTACCTGATACATACAGAAGGGATGTGGAAAATTAGAGTGCAACAGGAAACCTGCAGATCGATGACATAAAGAACAAGGTATAGAGCATGTTGACAAACATTAAATGGAAACTGAAAAAAAGAAAGGAAGAAACAACAACTTACATCCTCCTCTTCCTCCTCCTGGCAATCACTTGCCAAGCCCTGTGCCTTTGCCAAACTGAAACCTTTAAGCCTTGGACCCAGAGGGGCAGTGAAAGGGTAAAGGTAGAATGCAAGAAAAAGATAAATACCACAGAGTTTGTTTGTACATTAACTGACTGCAATTGCAACCAGAAGTATCAGCAGCATTGTTGTTTGACTAATAAGTATTTAATTAGACTGTTTAGAGTTTAATTAATTTAATTAGATTAACAATGAATTTTGTGTTTCCTCTGCCCTTAACAAGATGTGCAGAGGAAACACAAAATGTGCAGAGAAACAAAACCAGTGGGAATTGGAGCAGTTGCTCTGTCATTTACATGCAACAGATATCCCATGCAAGCCAAAGGCCTGGGAATGCAGATCTGCAAACAACTTCCTGAGGAAAATAATCTCCTTGCCTGTTTTTGAAAAAATAGTGTTTTAAGGAAAAGAGAGTTTCCTAGAATATAGAAGCTTAACTGCACTGATATGGAGRGGCAAAAACCCCACAGAAACCAAAATCTGCTGCTGCTGCTGGGTTCATTTGCAGCCATGTCAGTTGACTCAGCACTCTGTGATTTTTAAGAACTGCATTAATTCACAGTTTTAGAAGCCATGATTGAAAGTCTATGCTAGGGAAGCTCTGGAGAGGATCCTGGGCTCAGCTCTGCTACTCTCACAGCTTGCAAAACCCCAGTGATGCTCAGTGTGTACAGCATCAGGGAGAGGAGTGGAGGCTGTGCTTTGCAAGAGAAAAAGAGAGCAGCTTAACAGAACTTGCATTCCTAAAC
>CADDXX010000584.1:173995-187662 GCA_902810485.1 Alauda arvensis
GGAATGGAAGGAAGACTCAAGCTATTGCAGCTTTCCAGGTGGAACAAATAGAGTCCTTTCAACAACACTTTTGGGTCTGAAACCTGGACTACAAGCTTGTGCAGCCAACCCAATGAGTTTATCCTGATTATTCTGTCCGGGTTTTCCACTCCGGAAACAGAAACTCTCAGGACTGTGACAGAGCAGAGCTGCTCAGCTACAGCAAAAACATCTTAGCAACAAAGGGAGCAAGAGAGGTTTTTTTTGAAAAGAAATGTGTTTTTTTTCTTGCTCCGTGTGGAACAGACAGGAGCGGAAGGAACGGGCAGCCTGACAGTTTTACTCGTGTTTAATGGGTTTTAAAGTGGCTCTTGGCAGTGCAATSTATTCCTTCCCAAGCACCAGTGAGATAGGAGGCAGCTAAAACCTTGCAAATGCCTGCACACCAAGTTTGGCACCCAGAACACAMGCTCCTTTTTTTCCACCCCGAAGTTAAAATAAACTCTGCTTTGCTTTCCCACTCGAGTYCTAAAGTGAATTTTTGCAAGAGCTGGCCGGGGTGAGGCACATCCATTTGTCATCCYTCTTGGAAGAGCACCCAAAGCACATCCAGCCTGCTCCCCCCACCTTCAACCTCTATATTCATGTTAACAGTGGCTTCAGTTCTGTTGTTTCGTTTTCACTCTTGCCCTGCACTGATCTGTCTTTCCAGGCAAACAGAAAAAAAAAAATGGAGAGTCATACTGAGTGGAAACCATCACACCACGTACCCAGCTATTGCTTGTTCCTCTGAAAATTTTGGATCAAAGAAGGCTTCAGCTGGGTTAAGATTATTCAGAGAATTGCAAGATTAACAACAGACAGAAAGGAATTTATTGGTGCACTGGTAGGTGTTTCTACTCCTTTCTTGTGCTTTGAAGGAGTGTGATCATTACAGAAATTATTAAAGAAAAAACATAAGCAACCCTAAAAAAACCCCAGTTGACCTGATTAATTCCACTAGCTAATAGAAAAGTTGGATTTTCTCCACATATGCTGCATTATGACCTACTTTAGATTTTCTTGTTGCTTACTAACAAAAATTATGCTTTAAATGTTTTCTTACCATATCACATCTATCACCCCAAACCTCGTCAACAACACTTTGCAAACATTTCAGCAAGAAAAYAATAATTTAAAAAACCTTTGATTATACAAAATTATGAAAGGAAAGAAGGTATTTTCCACTGACTTATAATTTCTTCAGAATAGTTGGTCAAATGTCTTTAGAGCATTTAAAGATTATGCACRTACTTCATTTGCAGTGGAAAATAATTTAGTCCCCTCTGTTGATCAACATTACAGTAAGGACAATATTTCAGTGCAAGTTCCTGTTGCCCCTCTGCAGAGGGCAGGCTCAGAGATGTGGTTTGTAATTATTTACACTTCCCCATGTCTTAACACCCACTTTTTGTCAGGGTTCTTCTGGGCTCCATTAATAACTTTTGCTACTCTTCCTCATCACTAGGTCTGCTCCAGCTAAATTCCTGCTCCAATTYAGCCAAACAAACAGCAGTTTGTCCTCCTCCAAATTCACCAAGCTTCCATGATCAATGTTCTTTATTTTCTGCATGTTTTTGCCTTCCCATGTGTTTTGTTCCCAATTTCAGCAGTCAAATCCTCTCTCCAGGAGAACAGAATTCTATACCTGTGCTTCCAGCTGCTCCAYCTCCACCCCCAYCCAGCTGTCTGATTCAATGCCTCARGCAATCCCTTGCTCCCTCAGTCCCATCACTTTCTTCCAAGAAAGCGGGGATGGAATATGTTATTTCAGCGTTCCCATTTTTCTTCTTTTTCTTCTGGATATTTTTATTCATCYGTATTTTATGTCCTGAACTGCTGCTAAATATTAGAAGCAGTAACATTAGGAAGACAAAATATCCTTCAGAGTCCTACAAGGCATTGGATCACATCCAGGAAGTCATTAAAGCCACCCTGGAGACTGTAGCTTTGGAAGATTCCCATACGTCAGTGTATTTTGGGAGATGTGACACAAGGGTCTTATAGATCATTTTGGTAGACCTAAAGAAGACTTTTGTTGAATCTATTGCAATCYTTTGCATAAAGAAGTGTGCTCAGAGTAAAAACAGGGGGCCAGTCTGTGAAGAGGTGAAAAAATTYAAAGTATAAAGGAACTTGAGRAGGTGGGAGAAATATCTGCACTAAAACAAACACGTTTTAACTGATGGCAGGTAAGCAAAAAACGTTCTTTCACAAAACCTTCTGATAAATGGTGAAGAAAAGGTAATTTGCTTTCTCTCCACTGCTTGAGTAACTTATGGTGATCCCAGAGTTTTATTCTGYACAGAAGAGTCATCTGTTGATTTCAACAGAGAACTGTTTTGATCTCTCTCCATATCAAGACACAAGTTTCCAAAAGCCTAAGTGCTTGGGCTCCTTGAATAAAGTAAATTTAATAAAAAGTTTTCATTGTGTACTGCTCAGATGAACATTGTGCTGAAATACTGTATAAACTATGTGTTCCTATCTTTGAAATTTGTAATTAAATCCAAATGTCAATATGATTTATTTTTAAAACATCTCTCAAACACCATATTAGGAAAGGACAGAATTCTACAATATACAGTGGAGGGAAAAAAATAGATCCTTAAAAGCTGGAGTCTACAGGCATGCTATTTTACATGAAAGATAACACTAGATTCAATAAACTTCTCCGGGTCAAGACTATTGAAGTGATTTAGAAACATGAAAATTACAATCTGCACCTATTCTTTGTGCATACCCTCTAAAAATACCCTGAACTTCATCTCCGACTTTCCAACAAGTTCACAGGCACTCACAAGAGCACAACAATGAAAAAATATTATTTTGTTTTACGTCAGCAGTACTCCCAATGCTTAAGAACATTGGCTCTGACACCATTCCCATTTTATATATACACTCCATTTATTTCTGCACTGTCTTTGCTCCAACAACTAACCTTAACATTTAAAGGTAGCATAAACTATTCTTGTATTCCCTAAAATATCTAGCTAACCTTTAACTTATTGATTAAAATGAAGGTTCCTATAAAGTAAACACACTCTTTACAAAGAARCATTTAGGGCCTTGGCCACTCAGAGAGTTGCAGGCAGAATGTTGTGTGTGCCCTGGGCCAAGCACGAGGAGCAGCTCGTGCTGCAGAACTCAAGCCTTGGCAGGCAGAGCCTTCCCAAGGCAATTTCTTCCGAGATGATGCAGAGCTGCTTCCCCAGTCCCTTCTCAAATCCCAAACACCACTTGGTGGCTGTGCACTCTCATGTTTGAAGGTGAAACCAGAGGTAAAAACCAGAAAGACCAAGGGCAGAGTGGCCAYTGGTGGCCACCAACATGAGGAAGCTTAGGGAAGGTGTCTGACGGAAGTGTAAAAGCATGTGGGACAAAAGGGATACCAGGAGGCTCTTTAGAACACAGAGCAGACAGACAGCTCTTTCTAGAGGAATTGAAAGAAGATTTGGGAGAGTTATGAGGAATTATTTCAGCCTCTTCTCACAGATGCTTKAGGCACTGTGCTGGACCTCGTTATCTCATTAAATTTGAGGAAGACGTGTTGAGCCCACTCTTTCAGAACCAAGTTGCTGACCACACCCCCTCTCCCCACATTGCCATCTGCTGCAGAAGAGGAGCACCTTGAGGGGTGGAAGGTTTAATGGAATGCCTCTTGGAACCTCCACATCTGCTGCATCTCCAGCTGCTTTGCTGATGGAGCGACTTCATACACACAGCTTTGTTTTACATCTGCCCTCAGAGCCCGAATTGTGCAGTCAGCACGGGCCAGGTGCCTCTGTCCTCCCCCACCACCTGCTGACACCTCTCCTCCTATTCCCATTTCCCWGGTTAAAGTGCTGAATGGAGATTATCCACATCCATTGCCATCAGTGAAAGTACACAGAGCAGATGGAATATTCTAAAATGTACAGGGTGGAATCATGTCTGAAAGCTCCCACGTATGAAGGAGAAATCATTGTGGCTTCCTGTGTCCCACATCTGGCTGTGAGACAATCTTAAAACAGCACAAAAAAACCAATCTGGCAGAAAATTAAGGCTGAGAGATCAAACAATTAAAATTAATGACTTTCACAGTTAGTTGGGGCATACTGCACTCCAGTGATAGATGTTCCCATTTTACTTGTTATATACTCATACTTAGGCAAATTACATTATAGCCTTCAGATAAGCATGTGCACAATGATTATTTCAACAAATTACTTCTCTGTCACTCTTAAAAGTATCTACCTCCCTTTTAAATTAAAAAAATTTAAAAGCAATTAACAAATCTAAGGACAGCACTATTGACACAATCTTCTCTTGGGGACACTGATAATCTGGACAATAGAGTTTAGTAGTTGTGTTGGTTTTTCAGTAGYTTTTGTGCCAGTTAGGGCTACCCAACTGCAGAGCAATACTTTGCTTAATTTACATAAGCTATCTTAGTTAATCCAGCCTCTTTTACAAAGAATTTACAAGAGAGATACACAACTGTAAAGCTTGAAGCACAGATTATTTATGCAAAGGTGTCTGCTATTKTAAACTGTGTGTAAGGACATATGAAATGTAGCTTATAGGCACTGCTGGACATCAGCAGCCTTTCCAGAGGTTTTCTACAAGCCTGTTTTATTACAGAACTTGGTCCTGTAGTTATCTGCAGAGAAATTTCYCTTTGGTCAAGCCTAGCAATCTCTATCACATTAAAAATCACTTGGAAAAATGGGCACAAATGTTGACCAATTTCCCCTCTCTGTGCAAGAACTTCTGGTAGTGACTCAGCCAGAAACTGCTCATAAACTCTCTTAGCATGACTCTCCAAGAAGTCTTTAGATAAAAAAGTAGTGGGGTTTTTTTGGGTTTTTTTATCTTGGAGCCAACCCGTAAGCTCAAGGAAAAGATCTCAAATAGAGAACAAGAAGTTCCTCAAGTGGATGAGGGGCACAGAAGTCAGATACACTCAAGCACTACTCTTTGCCTGCTGCTTGCTTGTATTTCCTCTCCTCCAAACAAAAACTGAACAAAAACACTGCCCCCCGACACAAAATAGCCAAGCACACAACACACAAAGATCACACCAAAAAACCCAAAGAAAATTTTCCCCCTTCCAAATAAACAATAAATAACAATCAAAGCCAATTTAAAGAAAACCTCCTGCCAATCCAGAGGCACATGGCAGCAGTCTCAAATTYGGCCTGAGCTTGTTAAATGTATGTTATTAAAGTTTCTTTCAATGATCTTTAGCAATATTGCCTTTTACTCTAAGGCTCCTAAAATGCTCTGCAGAGTTTTAGGCACAGATCACTCACCCCTATCCTGCTCCTCCTCGGCAGGTGCATAAGCAGCTACTCTAAAAATCACCAAAGGCACAGAGAAATTTAAAAACAACAACAAGCAACTCCCCCAGAGAAAGCCCAATAAACAAAACCCCCAAAAGACTGGAAGACCTGATCAGTGCTACTCCCTCAACAAGGCATGGCTTAGGAGTGACACTCTGGTGCCACAAGGAAAGCTCAGAGGGTGCTGAGGACAGTCAAATCCACCACAGCGTGTCCCTGGGGCAGGAATTAGTGGCTTTTATGGAACCTCAGGAACAGGCTGTACCCAGGCTCCACACGCTGTGGGCTGGGTGACTCACTCCATTATCACCTCCTGGCTTTCATTAAAGGGCTGTGGCTGTAAGTGCARCTTCACTGCCCTGAGAGCAGGCTCTTCCCAACCCTGCACAGCTCTGCAGCCCAGGGGAAACAGGAGCCTGCTTCAGTGCACAGAAAGAAACTCGAATAGCTGTGCTCTCTACTCCTGCATCCCCCCTCCCAACCCCAAACAGAAACCCAACAAAACATTTGAGGATATAACAGCAGTCCCCCCAAATGCCAACAGCTCAGAGGAACTGGTGCAGCCATGCCAAGAGGCAGAAGCCAAATAGATTTGACGGAATCCAAAAAGGTTGGAAATTACTTCGGAAGCCAAACAAGACTGCAACTTTGTGTTTTGTGATATTAAAATCAGTATTTAGATAGGCATGAATATTTCCCTCATAGKCCTAAATTACTGCCCTGAAAGAACCCAGATTGCTTTTTGATCTGTGACCAAAAACCTTAATAAAAATATAACTGTCTCTAAGCTCCTTTCCCCCATACTTTCCACTCCTGGAGACAAAACTGTTTGTTCACCACTGTAACTCTCCTGCTTCCAGGGCATGCAGGCTATGTCTCTCTCTGAGGTGGTAACAAGCAGAAGGTAACATCAGCTTTCTACAAGACAGCATCAATTTATTCAGCACATCCATCACGTGGATGCATCACCCGTGGATGATTTTCAATACATCATGTGTTCTTCTGCTGGTCCTACAAAGCCAAAACTTAGTGAAACCCAGCTAAACTTTGCCTGTTTTTGTTTGCTGATATGTTTTTTGGTTTATTTTAAAGCTAAGTGCAAGCACTTGATGCCAATTTAAAAATCATGAAGCAGCACGGGTGGAGCCAAGGGCAAAGCCAAAAGCAAGTGCAAGGCACCATAACCCACACACATGTCCAAGGGCACTGCTCAAAACTGCCTGAACACACAGGCCAGGGAAAAATGTTGTCCTGGTTTTGAGCTTGTAAAGGGAACGGTTTTAATGCTCTAAAAGCTGGATAAACACAGCTAATAGATCTCTAGATTGGCATTCTTGTTTCTGCTCTGAAAAGGCTGTTGCAACAGAGCTTTGGTAACAGACAGATGTTTGCTGGTTTGCAAGTGCTGTTTATTGACTCTTTTGCACTGCTCTAGCTTTGAGTTTCCYTTCCATTTGTTATGTTTCCTGCTGTTCCCCCTCTCTCTCCTTTGGACTGCAAGCTTGCAAGAATATCATCATCTCCCATGCCACACTCCCAGTGGCCACTAAAAATCAGTCGTATGCACAGATGAGCACCTGCATAAAAAATGTTGGGGTATTTTTGGTTTGCCTTTTTTTAATCAGGGAAAGACAAAAATCTTCTTACAATATAAATAAAAAAAAAGCCCAAAATCTACAAAACCCAATAAAACCCTCACCCCCTAGAAAAACCCCTCCACCCTAATACACTATTGATTTGGTGCCTCCAGTTCAGCAAAGACAAGATAGATACACAGGAAAGTCAGCTGCACATGCCCAGTACTATGCATTCCTTGCTCTGGGTGTTACATGCTGAAGCTTTCTTTTTTTGGACATTGAATTGCAGATTTTTAAGACAAAATGATAAAGGGAAAACACCTTTTTTTAAATTACTAGCATTTAAAACCTGGATCCTCAAAGCTTAGACAGACAAAGCATTGATTAATAGGTCTTGGGTTGAGTGAAAAACACACATCTTTCCTCTCTTGATAGGTCTGGATAAAGCAAAGCCAAAGCATGAAGCCTTTGCAATATGTCCATTGGTGCCAGTTCATTTATCAGAGAAGATAGAAAGGGATCTGACCCAGGAGAAATATTTACTCCAGCCACAAATGCTCTGTGCCTGTAATGAATTCGTCATCCGATTTYCTCCATCCCCCGTGCTGAGATCTGGAGAAGCTTCCTTGCTTGCTTGCTCTTTTTGCCTACTGTTTGGCACAGGAGCTGTTTGAGCAGAGCTGTAAATGCCACGATCACRAATCCAGCATCTAGCTGGCACCAGGGAGAGACAGGGCTCTATTTCCAGCTCCTCTGGGCAGTGTCAGCCAGTGGGAAYGCTGCTGCTCTGCCCATCCTTGGGACAACCTTCACAGGAACACACCTTCTGCTCTGTGACAAGCTGTGACAGGGCCTTCAGGTTTGTCAGGATGTTCCTCTCATCCTCCCCCCCCTCCCTTCTGCAATATTCTGGAGTTGCTCAAACCTGTATRTATGAACAAAAGGCATTTGAAGCAGCTGCATCTGAATGGAAATTGGAGAGGTTTCAAACAAAAGAGGAAGACRCATGCTGACCTTCATGGTAAGTACTGTGGAATAATGAAAGCTAGCAAATTCTCTTTGACTCTATGAGCTTTTAAATCACCATTTTTATTTTTCTTTTTACAATTTTTTTTCTCTCTAACCCCTGTGCAGCTGAGTTAAAACAGAACACTTTTTCTCCTTAAGTAATGAGGTAAAAAACAGCTTATGCAGTTTATAGAGAAGCTCAAATGAACTTACAGACATTTAAACAGAAATTTCTGGGTGACCATTCTGACAAGGAGCAGAAAGGTGTTCTGAGTTCTTATTACCATCAAAACTACTACAGAAATCTGGAATAAACACAGTGAGTAACAACTTACAGTGTGAGATGGACATAGAGAGGTCAGTGTGCACATGTGATCACAATATTCCTGTCACTGAAAGTGCACCTGTGTTACCTGCTGATTTTTATTGCCTTAAATAACTCCTTTCAAATATGAAGTGCATGAACTGCATCCACAATAACTGGAGCACTAAGAACCACCAACAAAGATCCTCAAGCAAAGTAATTGTGACTTGACCACTGTCAGTGATGTGCCACATAACCTGTCCTGGGCTGGTCACATACCAACAGCGAGGAGGAAGTAAATAAACAGCAACTGCAGAACTCCTCAGAAACCCTGGAATTGCTGGCTTGAGCCAGAAATAGATTTCTTTAGTGTGTATTACATAGATATGTCAGATTTCCTTTTAAATATGTGTTTCTTTAGAGATGCTAAAGAAATTTTTAAGAGTACCTTCACTTGTTAGTTCTGTGTTGATGGTTAAATAAATGACTACTCCTTGCCAAGGCACCCTTGTAAAAGCAGCTGTTGAAATCAAGTGGTTCTTTCCTGRCTGTTTCCAAGATTTAAGTAAACGATGTTTTATCAACAAAGGAGCCTCGTTTGAGAGCTCTGGACTGAGCTGCAGCAAACTGAAGACAAAGATCTCAAATGCTCCTAGATGAGATTCAGTGGACGTGCAAAAAGGTAGTGTGGGATGCCCAGATCTCACCCTGTATTAACTCCAAGGTAAATACTGTTTACAGAGGCAGTGTGATAATCATAAAACCCTGTTAAACACTAGCTAATAATTATACTTTGTACTTATTCAGAACCTTTAATCTCATCCTCTCAGAGCCCTCTGCAAACATAAGCTCACTTTTACAACATTGTAGGAGTAACTAAACGATTACTAAAGATGCCAGGTCTCTGGGGTAGAAACCATAGACTTGCAGAATCAGAGAATGGTTTGGGTTTGAAAGGACATTAAAGATCATCTCATTCTGATCCCCCAGCCATGGGCAGGGACACCTTCCASTACACCAGGTTGCTCCAACCCCCAATCCAACCTGGCCTTGAACACTTCCAGGGATGGGGCAGCCACAGCTGCTCTGTGCCAGGGCTTCACCACCCTCACAGTAAAGAATTTTTTCCTCATACCAATCTAAACCTGCTCCCTGTCAGTTTGAAGCCATTCCCCCTTGTCTTCTCACTATGTGCCCTTCTAGAAAGTCCCTCTCTACCTCTATTCTGGAACCCCATGAGTGTTTTCCCAAAGTCTTCCACTCCCCAGGCTGAACATTCCCCATTACACCAKCCTTTCCTCAGAGCAGAGCTGCTCCATCCCTCTCATCCTCTGGACTCACTCCAACAGCTCCACTTGGCCTTGTTGGACTTCATGGGGTTCACATGGGGCCTGTCCAGTTCCTCTCTCTGGGAAGCAGGACAATTCTCCACACCCTCACCTGGAGTTAAGGGCAGATTCCCTAACTCTGCTGTAGSAATCTGCCACACTGGAGGTTGTACATTAAAGGTAATGTATGAAAAATGAAGCTCTGCTTTCCTTGGGCTCTATTCATCAGAACAACAAAAAGTTATTCCTCACAAGCAAAGGTCAGGCTCCTAAACCAGTGACACGAAGACATCACGCACAGCAAATCACAGAGCAGGAAAGGTTTGCAGCACAAACACCAGGAAAGCCAGTCAGCCACCTTCATCTGATAAACTGGTTTTGGCAATAAATTAAAACAGTTGTTTCATGTTTGTGGGCAGTTTTTAATGGCTTGTTCTTGCATTTTAAGGTGCTGGCTCCAGATTCCAGCTTTATGACAGGAAATGTATTKRGCTGTTTTTCCTTCAGGCTTTTGCTCTAAAAGAATAATGGTGATGAAGTGACTGCAGCAAGAGATTACTTATGTCCTCATTGGAATCAGTGAAGAAATGCCTCAGGGCGACTTATCCAGCATAAAATCTAAATTATGTATCAATTCATGGGATTAGCAACATGGAAGTTCCCCAAGTAATCCAGMAGGCTGGCAGATGGCACGGGCTCAACTTCATTAAAAAATAATGTGAAAGACCAGACTCCAGACTGAGATCTCCTCTCTAAAACAGGATAGGGAAACAACGAATTTTTCCAAATATTCATCTAGCTCCTGACTAGCTACAGCTGAACCACTGCCAATGTCAAAGGACACATCTCGTTTTCATGCTGTTGTGGCCAGTGCTTTGATTAAAGAGGCACAGAAAGCAACCACTGAAGTATGAGATGTGACAGAAAACAGATCTGCTCTCTGACAGATGAGCTCAGCTTCCCCTGCCAGGGAAAACTGCAGATACCAAGCACCTCAGTTGCCATGAGGATAAGAGGAGTGAATTCGAGTTGCTTCTGGATTCCTGATGTCAMGATTGCTTTATGCTGGTCTTGTCCCTCACATTTAATCCCATGGTCACCTGGAGACTGACCAGTGCAATRCCTACTGGCAATATCATGTGTTATGATGTGCCCAGGAATTTTATTACAGTTTTAATTCCATGTATTTCCTTCCAGCTTTCTCTTTGACACTTCACTTCAGCCCTTGAGTACCTGCTTATTTCCCTTCCTCTTATCCCTGCTGAATTCAGCCCAGTGCTTCCCTTCTCATCTCTCCTGTTGTTTGTTTCCCTAATCAAATAATCTCCTTCCATTTTTCACCGAGCACCACTTACTTAATATTTAAACAAATTGAATAAACCAAATCAAATTAAATGAGCCAAATCAAAAAGATCTGCTGTCCCTATGTAATGTTCATCTGCTTGTTTAATAAAGTATATTGTTCTGTGGGATACTGAAACTGTGAAGCCTTCAGCCATGGGTTGCCTTAGCCTGTTTATATAGGATTTAGTGAAAAAAAATCATATTTATAAATGGCATTGAGGTTTTACCATAAAGACAATTAGTTATATTCCTCGTGGTTAATAGTACCAACAGTTTAAATAAGAGGTCTAAATACATAGATGGAAATAAATCCAAAGAAAAGTAACACWCTATTGTATACTACACTAATTTAAACTATATTCTAAGCACAAACAACCTAAAAAAATTAAAAAGAAGAAAACTAATAAACCCCCTTTTCCTTTCTTGGAAACTTCCCATCCAAATCATTATAAATTATCTCTCTTTTGAGCTSAAGTTCCAAGAAGTTTGAACCAATATTACATCTCCAGCAGCTAATGAAGASTGGTTATGTGTAGACAAAACATTCTGCTGTTATCTCAGTAGGCAGAAAAAAACAAACAGAATATTTTGCAGCTTAAAATGTTTCCCCTATAAAACATTTTTTAATACCATGTGATCCTGCTAAGAAAATATGCCAAGCTATTTTGTCATTTCTGGTTGAAATATATAGATGGCTCTTCTATCACTTAKCAAAACACTAATTTTTCATTGCACAGAGCAGCAGCTGGGTGTACACATGCTTAAATCTGCTGAATATTCAGTGTTTTTAGAAAAGTTACCTTAATGGCTAAGAAAACACTCCCCTTGTGTGTCAGCAGCCTTTGAAGCAAAGGTGACCAGAGCATTCACAGGACAGGTCTGACCTGCAGCACACACCTCACCTGAGGCTGCTTTGTTTCTCCCTCCTCTACTTCCAGGTCACAGCAGATCCCAACCTCAGTCTCCCTTTATGCTGTTTTCTTGGATGCACAGATTTATCCCTACAGGAACCACCCAGAATCACCTCCTGGAGTTTTGTTTCTCAGTATGTGTTGATATTTTAGCTTCATGAGCCCAGCATTAAGGTGCTAAAGATTTGATTTTCCAATGAGGATAGGGATATTAAATTTTATTCTGCAAGTAACAGAATGGAATTCTCCAATGCAGCTCTTTCCAAGTCAAAGTAACACAAAGTGTGATGTTATCTCTTAGAGCCATAGCAAAACAAATAACAAGATCTGGTGAGCCCTCTGTAAGACAATCATAATATTGCAGTAAACAACTGATTCAAAAAGAAATAATTTTCAGAGAACCAAGAGTAATCAAAGAAAGGAAAAACCCATCAGATAATTTCCTCYACAGACTTTYCTAATTACATTTRCTTTCTAAAAGRCAATCTTTTTCTCCCTCTCCAGGAATATCTGGTATCTATTATGCCAGCAGAAAAACTTGGGGGAAAAAAACCATCCTAGAATCTCCCACTCTTTAAGTCCATGCTGAGATAATGGGGAGGTTTTTATCTCCATCCTATAGACAGGGGAGTGACAAACAGGGAAAGTGGAGGGCTTGCTTGTTGGCACAGGGAGAATTTGCATGAAGCAAGGAGCTGAACACAGGTTTAGAAGTGTTCAAATCAGCACAACCCACAGAAGCCCAAGTTTGTGCATCTCAGATCTCAGCCTGYTTGCACCATTAAAATGTACAGATAAATTTATCGTGTTATGTGTGAGCTTCTTGGCCTCTCTCGACGATGGTGGTCTGGGTTTCACAGGAAAAAAATAACATTTAGGATTTGTTGGATTTTAGGGGGAGTTTCTTGTTTTTTTTTTTAAGAGAGAGAAAATTCTTAGCATTCCAGTCCTGGCTCCTTAAGTCTATCTAGCAAGTTTGTACAAATCTGTCCAGAGAAAAAGGGGATTCTTGCTTCCATGCAAGAGTCAACTTGTCCAGGTGTGAGACTCCAGAGAGTAAGGGTTGATAATCCTCTCTGAAAACATCACCTTCCCAAGTGTGTTTCACCCACCGAGCTCAGGGATTCTGTCACCCACAGCCACTTACCAATACATTCCCCTTCTCCTGAAATCAGGAGGGAATACACTCCAGAATGTCCTGCCATTTGATTCTTGTTCATAATATTTAGTTTGTGGGTTTCAATAACCCTTTTCTCAGCAGCAATATTTCCTCGGCTGGCAGAACCCAGATCTGCGTCAGTGAGCTCCATTAAAAGGAATGACAGAGCTCCTTAAACAGCCCAGACTTTGTAACCCCACAATACGGCTTTTCTGCATGGTGTTTACCAGCGCTCTGCTGTCTGACGGAAAAAAAAAAAAAAAACCGACTTGTGGGACTAAATGCAGGAGGAAAATAGGGCTCAATACTATCACCCTGGAAGTGCCGATCCCACTGTTGGCCCTGCCCGTGCAGGACAAGTGAAAGGCCTTGTAATTGCCTTGGCTGGGGAAGGGAACGTGTGGGGCTGATCCTGAGGTCCCCCAAATAACTCTTTCCTCCACGGCAAGGGCCAGACTCCCCTCCTCACGCAGGCAGCTGCCCCCATGGCTGCAGGGGCAGGGGTGTGGTCTCCGCACGGGGCCCCAGGCCCGGGTTCAGCAGCCGGGGCCAGTGGCACGGCACGAGGGGAAGCGGCACCTCCTGCCCCCGCCCGGCCGCCTCCCTTCCCCAAACCACCCAGGAGCGGCCCGAGCAGGAGCGACCTTAACACGGATCTAGCACTCAATGCAATGACTCAAAAAGTCCCCCTGAA
>CADDXX010000584.1:191918-214790 GCA_902810485.1 Alauda arvensis
AGTCCTGGAAATATTTCCAAATGGGCTGATCCTGCAGCAGCCACTTCCTTTTCCCTTTTCCACTGTCTCCCTGGGACTCTCTGGCAGCATCTCAGGTCTGATCTTAGCTCCAGTTTCTGATATGTGTTGGATTTTTTTCCCCTCAGGTACAAGAAGGAATTTCTGTGGTAGTGGATTAGAGGTACTCAGAAATCTGGAAATCCAGGAAATTAAATAATCATTAGGACTAACCATGTCTGAGCTAAAACAAAATAGCAATTCTTATAAATACCCATGGGGTTGTCACCCATCCCCTTTGCACCAAGTGCTGTGGATCAGCCTCTATGGAAAAAGGTCTGTAAACACTCCAGATTTTAACTTTGATTCACACTGAAGGTTTTTTATGTTCTGCTTCCAGGGGAGACCTGATAGCCCTGGACAGCTAAATCAAAGTGAAATTTTGAGCAGCAGAGGCCTCGGGTRCTTTGACCTCAATATTTTGAAGCAGAGGACATAAGGCAGTTAAAATGGCCTATAGATTTAATCATTCTGCAATGTTATCTCCCACTGAAAATATGATTCAATTGCCTTGGTGATTTAATCTATCCATTGATGTCACAAGTGCTCTCCAATTTTTTAATCTACTTGTTCAGTTCTGCCTGCAATGTAAAAAAAATAAGATCATTGTCAGTGCAAGCAAAGGCAGAAATCTTTCTGGCAAACATGTGCAGGGCAAAAATCAAGGTTTTGGGGATATAGATGTTTTTGTTTGTTTTGTTGAGTTTTTGTGGGGTTTTTTTAAGATAAAAAACCCCAAACCAAACTAAAACACAACTGTGAGCACCTTAGTGAGCAAGCTCTCCTGCAGAGTAAACCTCCACTACACAACTTGTTGTCCCAGAGAGTTCTGGAAAGTGGTAGCTGAAAAATATATATTAGAAAAAAGGGGGGGATGACAAAGATGTTCCAAACAGAGCCCTTGCACAGTGTCACACCTGGATTTCCCACTCTGAAAGTGTTAGGAGAAAAGGGCAAGGGAAAGGGTGAATGATAAACCTTTCCCTGGACCTGTGAGCAGAAGGCAGCACTGTGGTCATCTCATCTTCCTGAACAACACAGAACACTCATCCAGACATTGCAGAAAGGGCCATCCATACCCCAAAACTCTTTRCACAGAGGATTTTATTCCCAAATTAGACTTAAGAAACATTTAGGCTAGAAGTGATTATAATACAATTGGAGTTGTTTTCACATCTCTTGCTGGAACTGCTTCACAGATGGCAAAAGCATCTTTAATTAGGGCTGAGGACCATCAGGAGCAGAGCACAGCAATGTGCATTCTCTCCTCTTGTACAGAAGAGCTTTGGATGCAGTGTGCCAATTACAGCTTGGTCAGGGGGTTTCTAATGAAATTATTTCTTTTGTCACAAACTCTTGACCTATGCACAGCAAAACTTTTTGTGGAACAGTGCCAGGTAATAAAAAAGCAAGATGCATCAAGAAAAATGGGATTTGCAGTCAAGAAGGCAAATTAAATAAAACACAGAGACAGGATGAGAGGCACAGAGAAGGAAAATAATGGCAGAGAAATCCAGTGCATAAGGCACTTCCATAGCACGAGCTAGTTTTAATTTCCCATTTTTCTGGACAAAAGTCAGYGTATTCASAGAAATTGCTTTGATGCCAGTGTACCAGGAGGCTGAGGTGACCAYCAGGCTGATTGGGGGGCTGCTCTCYATCTCCTACTGCAGACCTTTTATCCTGTGGAAGCAGCTAACACCCACTGGGCCTGGCTGGGAAATGCTCCCACAACCAAATTTCTATGGAAAACTGACCTTGGACATTGAATCCCAACCCTCCTCTCCAGGCTACATTGCTCTATATAAAATTGAACTATTTAAAATATAGTTTTTAAAAGTATGACAGAGAAGACAGTAGTATGGCTGATCCTGGCATTCACCCTGGATAAGGCAGGCAGGCTCCAGACTTTATTCTTGATCTCTTGTTCTTCCAGATTCTTTTTGTCCCCCTACACTGAAAAAATCAAACCAAACCAAAACCCCAAAGGCCAAAAAAAAATCCTCCATCCCAATTAATCACCAAAAGCCACCAAACCTAACATAAATACATAAAGGTAATGGGTTTTCTTTTATGTCACTGTGAAACTGGATTCCCACCCCTTTGGCTTCCTCCACTTCAATCAAGCAGCCAGTAATTTTTGTGCCAAGATGTGTTTCCTGTAGTTTTGTTTGTCTGGAGCAATACTACACTTGCTCCTAAGTAMCAACTGCACCAAAGCTTCTGACAGACATTCCTATAAAAGGGACCCAATAATCTGACTCAGGAAGGTTTCACATTTAGACTTTCAGCTGACAACTCAYAACTCAGGTTTGAATTTTGGATGTTGCCTCTGAGCCCAGTTCTGTGCTCTAATTGATTTTTAGAAGACTGGAAARCCTTCTCTTGTGATAATCTCTGTTGGGTCAGGCAGGACAGAGAACTTTATGATTAAAAARTCCCCAAACCTAAAAAACCCCAAACAAAYGACAAAACAATCAAAAAGCCTCAAAGTAGCCCCACAGAAAGTCCAAACCAAAGAGATACCAGAAAAGTCCAACAGACCCCTCCCCAAAACTCAAAACAACCACTTCCCCACCTCCAACCTCATCTCTAAATAATCTTTTGAATAAAGCAAATTAAATCAGAGCTGGGATTTCAAGGCAACCACYCCTGTATTGGAAATTGTGTGCATTCAAGCAAGAGGCATTTGTTTTTCCTTGGATGCTTATCTTTTTCCAAATGATGGATTTGCAGAAAGGGCAGCTGCAATGGCTGCTAGATTGGTTTTGTGCCTTTAACTGATTCCTGTCTAACTTCCTCAGTTTGATGATGATTAACTCTGATTTATGCCTTCTTGAAGTGCATAACTCTCTCCTTGTGACAGTTTCACAATCAGCTGTAGGGTCAAGGAGGAACCTCATCTGTGGGCTTGTTGTAGATAAACCCCAAATGGTCTAAAGGTCTCATTTGAAACAGAGAGCCCAACTTCTGGCAGGCAGTAATCGAGGAGGGGAAGTCACATGTTATCCTAAGGTTGTTGAATATTTCAACATGAGGTTTTATGGGAAAAGTGCTTTGATAAGAAAAAATTACGCAGCGACAGACTTGAGAGTGGTTTTGTTTTGTTACCAGTACAAGCAGAAGGGGATTAGGGAAATGCAACAATTTGGAAAGGCAGGGATGAAAAAGATCCTGTGTTATTGTACAGTACATTGTGTTAGGGAGCACAGGAGCTTTAATGGAATTCCCTGGCCCTTCCCTTATGAGAAGATAGTCCCATACAATCCAGAACACACAGCTGCAGAAATAAAGATGCAAAAAAAAAAAAAACCCCAGCATTGTGGTCAGGGTGCTGTGCTGAAAAGTCAAGCATGACCTCAGCTGCTTGCTTGGTCACACCTCCTGTGAAGGGTCACTCAGTTAAACCCAGCTTAACAAAGCATGAGCCTCTGTGCCTAAACTTCAAGCCCTGTGCAAGGCACCCAGGCTGGTGTAGGGGTGCAGTGTTTCTTGTGCTGARAGGTGGAAGTTCAGCAGCACTGGTTTGGTGCACGTGCTGGTGTCCAAAAAGGTTACAAATGTGGAATTGTCCCCTTCTCAAGCTGCTGCTTCTGTTGCTCCTGAGGCTGTGTAGCTCACTTTAAAGACCTGCCTCAATTAGGAAACCCAAAGACACAGACAAGGTAGGAAAAAACAGGCAATAAAACCAAGGATAAAGAGCTGGAGGAAGAAGCACATTTGGAACAGCACTACCAGTGATGCAGGTGTGCTGGGATGGGCGGCATAAAGTGCCACCCTGCCTGATAACATGAGAGCATGGTGGCACTGAGAGTACACACACTGGGGGAGGGAGAGGCCTAAACCACTGAACAACTCTGCTGAGATTTAAGGATCTGTCYGAGATAAGAAAAGGTCAGATTCCTCCAAGGCTGCTCAGTAACCTCAGCTGAGCCTAGGCTGCTGCTCTGTATGCTTGGCMCTGTGCCAGCCCAAATTCATCCTTTATTCCAGTGGTGCTGGTGCCATCCCACTGCAAAGCAGTGTTGAACAGAGAATTTGTTGTTAGTTTTGTTGCTGAATACGTTTTCAGCTGGATCAGTCCAATGGTCTTGCTCACCACACAGGTGATACAGCCAACACAAAGGAGGGTTTGTGGCTTGGGGTGGGGGAAACCTTTTATTGACAGGCCCCTGGAATGCAGATTTAATGTAAAACAGCACATTCCAAGGAAAAAAGAAAGGTTCCTGGGTAAGAATTAGGTGGTCTGGAAAACCCTTCCTCAAACAGCTTTTGTTTTCCAGGTCTCAGCTGGGTGCCTTGTGCAAGACGGTCACAAATTCTCAGTCACACCAGATTGGGGTGGACACAAAGACACCAGAGGACAGCCAAAAGAAGGCAGCAACTGGACTGTGTGCTCATTTGCCTTACACCAGAGAGAATCAGCCTGCCACTGCCTTGAAGGAGCGCAGGAAAACTCATCCAMAAAGGGTTTCCAGCAAGGAAATAAGAGGTGCTTTGAGCAGAGTTATTTTGTCTGCCTCCTTGAGGGGAGAGTCAAGCCTGAACACGTAATGAGTGGCCAGAGGCTGAGCAAGCTGTGCAGGGCTGCTGGGGTGGGTGGCTGTGTTTGAGGAAGGATTGTGCAGTGCTGAGAAACCAACAGATTTCACTCCCACAGCTTTTATGGGCTTGCTGTGTTTTCTCCAGGTTATAAAGCTGTTTTGAAGCCTGGGTCATTGACGTCAGCACGTCACATCCATTCAGCCTTGAATCTTTCCTGACAGCGTTTCTGTGCACCTGCAGCACGTCCAGGCACTGAGGAACAATGCTGAAAGAGCCTTTCATTGCCACCACCGCGGCAGATGCAAGCCTGGCCCCTCGGGAAAGGTTCAAGTGACCAAAGCACTCGAATACGAGGGACGAACTGCAGCCTCCAAAAATACAAAAAGTAACTAGGAAAAAAAAAAGAAATACAAAAAGTAGCTAGGAAAAAAAAAGAAAAAAGAAATGGTAGTTTTTTTTCTTCTTCTTCTTTTTTTATCTTTTGTAGGAATGCGAGAAATAACGAGCTCAAATTGGCAGGAAGGACAGTTAAGTGTCGACACAAGATTAAAACTTTCTAACAGCACAGAGAGTGAAGCATGGGACCAGTTTTATACAAGAGAACTCTTCAAGAGCAGATTAGACAGATCTGTCATGGATGATTTAGGCTAGCTGGATGGAAAAGTATTGAGGAAGATTTCTAGGAGTCTGAGYTAGCCATCAATATATTAAGAATAAGGAGCATCACACTGCAGACAACACCAAGACACAGAGCACAGTCAGCCTCAGCTTGCAGTGAGGACATTTCTCCTTGTGACTTCAGGCACTGCACAGCTCATTTCTGCCACAGTGAAGCTGAGTTTGCTGCCTAGCCTCAAGCTGCAGGAAAGAGATGRGAGCTATGAGGCTCCATTGCACCGTTTGGGACAACTGGGAAGTGATTTTCTGTGCCTAGGAAGAGAATCTAGTTCATAACATTGCTTGTCTTCTCTAGCTTACAGTCCATAAATCATTACTTATTAAAAAAAAACAAACAAAAAACAAAATAAACTCTTTCCTGGATACATGAAAACAGCAAAAACATGGAAGGCAAAGGAGGAACTATTCTTGCATTAGTTACTTTGTATAGCAAACAGCAATTATCAGTARTTAACACCACACACAGCAACTGCTTTGGTCCAAATTTGGTACTTTTTAAAAAAATTCTCCAAATTGCCACACAGACACTTCAACTCGTGGCAGTTGGCATCATGGATGTTTACCATTCGTCTCTTAAAAACAAAACAAACAAAAAAACCAAGAAAGCCCACAAAAACTCCATTCTTCAGCATCTTAAATTTGTGTTGCTTTCCCTTGGTTCATACCAGATAAACAGAACAAAGCCTATCTACAATTTTTTGAGCTAAATATTGTGAAGTACAGTTTTAATTCAAAATGCTGCTTTTGGCACATTTTACACACTRCTACTCACAGTGTAAGACTCTTGTTGCTACAAAAATGGCCAACAGGCCCAGACATTGTGGTCTAAAGAGGTCGAGAACAAGGTGCAAAACTCTTTGCTTTTGTTATTTGCATACAACAGAATATTTTTGATTCTGGGTGGCTCACACACAGCTCTCCTCCACAGTGCAGTAACTGTAATTACAACAACAACAACAAAATCTCAAACCCTCAAAAACCCTACAGGTWATGCTGATCAAAACAAATTATTGTAACCTTTTTTTCTACTATACTAAAATTCCCTCCAAAGCCAAACAAGACCCTATTTTGGTGTCTGTTGTGGGAATGATGCTGCAACAAAGATGTCCACACATTTCCCTTCTGGCTCCAAACCAAATTCCCTGGAATCAGCACAATGCAGACACAACCTGACTGATTTTCTAACTCCACAGGAAACAGCCACCACATCTAAGACCAGGTGATGATAGACTTGGACACAGATGAAGAAAAACCCAAGATAAGTATTTGTAGTCTTTTTAACTAATATATTTTATTAAAAAAAAAAAAGAAGAACAATTCACCTCATAGTGACTGGTGAGTTAAGGAAAATAAAAAGACTGAGACAGATAAGATTTTCCAGATGTAGAAGCAAATACAAGAGACACTGCCCTGTAAAGAACTCACAGTGCTATGGACAGGCTGGGTAAATGCTGTACATTTCTGAGAACAAGGATTGACATGGCTGAGAATAAAATATATGTGAAGAAATATTTTTAGGGTTGGAATTGCTGTTCTGCCAGGGCAAAGCAGGATTGGATATTTATTTCCAGTGTTTAGTTGAGAAATATGAGCTCATACATGATGAAAAAATGCAAATTAATCTCTATGATCATCAGAAAAGCAGGGGGAAACTGTCTACCACTACAGAGCAAAAAACACAACAAAAGTATAATTACTTGAAAAGTGAGCAGCAATTGTTGAGTAGTCCACTCAACAATTCAGAAGACTAATGACAGGTGATCTCTCCACACCTAAAATACTCCCAGATATTCAGAACCCACTCAATTTACATGAGAAGTTTGATAATATCAGTTTCTTAAACTATCTCTGAGATGGTTTTTGCTGGAAACAGAGACATTGCAGGCAGCCAGGTAATCCACAGGAATAACACTGCCATGGKCAGGCACTGCCAGGAGCCTGCTTGTTCTGATAGAGACCAGGTGAGCCACAAAGAACATTCTGCCTCTGCAAACATTTAGCTTKTATAACATTTTTCTCCTAAAATAATTCTCCAAGTTAAAATGAAGTCTCTTCTATATTTCATGTAGGTTCTGGAGACTCAGATTCTGTTATTTTGATGACCATTTCTTAGTGGAAAAGCATTTKTAAGTCAAGTGTTTAAAATTATATTGGCCTGTATTGAAATGATTTTAATTGTGATAATATTTACATATTTGATATTTTAAACTGCATATGGTTCTGAAAATCCAGAAGGAATAATACACTTTTTTTGGGGACTCTKAACAGAATTAATAGATGGCATAACAAAACCAAGCTGAGAGAGAGCCCCTTGATCCAATACTAATCCTGAAGGACACAATAATTAATCTTAGGAATAACTGGATTGGTGTCTCCATACTTTTTCCACAAGATGCCAAATTGAAGCTTGCAGCCTCTTGCACTGAACTATAACTTCTTTTAAATTCTCATCTGAACTCATATTTAACTCCCCATTATTAGGATCAGASCTTCCAGAAACGTGCAATTATCCTSATATTCAGAAAGGAAATAAAATCATGTCCTTTTTTTTTTAAGCAACACACCAGGAAATTGCTTGGGGCTTGTTCACCATTAGTTTGATTTTCCCTTCATCCAGGAGCACTCCTGATTGCCCCAGGGCATGGGCTGTATTTAATCACACCTTTTCACATGAGCACTTTTACAAGCCMATAACTTTAGAAAGCAGATAACTTGTGAGATTCATGATGTCTAGTCTGTGATGAACCCTGAACTTTCAGGAAAGTTGACACCTGATCTGGCTGCCAGCAGCCTGAATTTCTTTATTTCTTGTTCAAAAACCCACTGCACAATTAAAATCCAAAGCGAATCCTAACCCCCATTCTTTCCAAAGAATTTCACTCTTCCCTATTAAAAGAAATTAAAATAAATAAAATCAAATCAATCCACCCTGGGAGTTGCAGTGGCTGGGTGCTCCCAGCTGCAGAAGAGGCTGGTGTGAGTGCACAGGTGCCAAAACAGCAACACAAAAAAATGGCAACAGCCTTCGTTTAAATGTGGCTGAAAATAATTTGAAGGAGACTTTTCTTTCAAACATCCTGACAAAAAGTCATTTTCAAAGAAAGGCATAGTGGTCCTTCTTAATGTTTACAGTGTTTACATGCACTTATTAAAAATATAGAAATTCCCAAACAGGAACTCCTAATTCTGATAACTTCCAATGTACTTTCTGCTTAAAAACTGACATTTCTGTACAATTAAAAGTAACGTGTTCTACACTGAATGACTCATCACAYCATGTGTGACTCACTCTTGGTTCCCTGTCTGCAGTTTATTGTTATTTATTCAACCTGGATGGTTAAATTTAAAGCTTATTTTCAGTTCAGCACAATTTAAACCTACTTATTCATGCCAGGAAGAACAAGAAGGAAATGATGTGACAAAGACCACTGGTATAACAGCCTCATAAATTGGATCYAGTTTGCCAACAGCAGCAACCTTTAAGTCATTTCAGGAACTTTAGAAAAATTGGAAGTCTAATTTTCTTCTAATTGCAGTGAAGCATGAAACTTTGGCTTCCAAACAACTTCTTTTTGGGGTGCACCAATACTGACACAGCTCATGTCAGCTGCAAGGTGTTACAGCTCAGGGACCTTCAACAGCACTTGCTTAGCCCTTCATTCATGCACTAAAACTTACTCTGTGTGTTGATATAATCATGAAAAAAAATAGAAACTTTCAGAGATGTTTGTGTCAGATGCAGTTTTCTTGCACCCAGCAGTCAAGTAAATAAATAATAAAATATCTTAAAATAAATTATAAATTGAATAAAAAGGAGGAATGCATTTGCTTGAGGAGTAGCAGTAGCACAAAGTTGACTCTGAGGTCTAGTTCTGCCTACATAAAGCCTAAATATTTCTTTAAAAAAAAAGCAAACAAAAAAATAAGGACATAACAGATGTAAAATTCCTTATCATCACAATTGTCAGAGGGTATTTTAAAATTTGATGGGTATCTGCCAAAAATAAACCCCCATTTGTCATCTTAAAAACAGATGTCTACCCAGTACATAGAGCCTRAGAAAGTAAATAAGAATTTGTATTGGTCAAAGGGATATACTGATTTTTTTTTTAATTGGAAAAGAACAATTTCTAACAGTGAAGTGAATGATCAAAGGTTTCATTAAAAAAACCCCAGAACATCTCACAGACAAGCCAACAAACTCTGAACACTCCTGAGTTACATTTTATAACCCCAAAGATACCCCTTCTCCCATTTCTTAACTTCTCTTGCTTTTTGCTGCACTAAGCTCTGGTYCATCCAAGAGTTCTGGTTAAATGAGAAATGGGGTAGAAATTTGGATCCACAAAGGGTCATGCAGACTCCCTAAATTCAAGCACCCYAAGGCCAAGATCAATAAGGATGAAAGCACTGCCTTAGAATCAGGAAACAAACAAATGGAAAAGCCACAAACAACCCACAAGTCCTTTTTCAGGAAAAAAAAAACCACCCAACAAAGCTCTTAGCCAGCTAAAACCAAATTCCCTCACTCAGAAGGAAAATTTCTTGGAGATACAGCATTCCAAATGTTTCTCTAGATAAAAAGAGATTTTTTTTTTTAATTAAATGCTTACCCAAACTTGTAGTCCCACTTGGCTGATGTGGGCAGGGGTGGAATTAAATCTCAATACYAGGGGGAAAGAAGAGGAAACTTGATAGAAATCACTTAATAGAGCAGGACTATAAGATAACATCTCTCTATGGTCCCTTTCCTCCTGATACAGATTAAATCTATGGCACCTGAAAGAGATTCCTGCTGAAATATATACATGTAACATATAACTGTAATTCATACCTTTGACTATTTTGGAATACTCACACTAACTATGGATGATTTTGATTTCAAACTTCGGCATAAACTAGAGTAACATTTTATTTTCAAAGTGATTTTTGAAGCTGTGAAGTTGAGTGAAGTTAGACAAAGATGTAAGTCCTGTTTTTGATTCCCTGGTAGATGTACCATGAKGGCTCACTTCTCAAACCCACTCATTTCTATTACTGGACCATCTGTGGCTTCTGGATGTCATGCAAGCCATCCTCAGAGATCCCAAGCCTGTCACTGGACATAAACTGAAGCAGATACATACAAAATACTACAAGGTATTCTCATTTTGCCATATTCTTATTGCATTCTTCTAATTTTAGTCCTGCACTCAAGCTTGCAAGGTTTTCTAGGCTGGAACCAATATTTTTTTTTGCCTGCATGAGAGCTCACCTAATGTGGCTTCAGCTTCTAGATTTTCCTTTCGTTCCTATCACATACAACAAACAAATTTATCTAAAACTAATATAACAGCAAACTCAGAGCCAGCTCACCTCAGAACATGGAACAGATCCCAAGAAAACACATCAGGGAAACAACTTTGCTGGGAACCACTTTGATTCCTGGCTATCTGCCTCAAAATGAAGAGGTGTTTCAGCTGGTCAGTAATTGGGGGAAAAAATAAATGGAAACTTCCACCTATAAATTAAAATAACAAATACAAAGGCACTGCCTGAGGAAATACCTAGAGAAAATATAGGAAAAAAAAAGGAGAAAAATGAAGACCACAAAGGATTTCTGGCCACAGATTAACCTTTTCTTCTTCCTTCTGATGAAACAAGGTGAGTGAAGCATGGCCAGAAATCTCCTTGTGGCGCTGCTCGCCTGTGATCACTCTGAATGGGAAACACCTTTGTTGGCTCAGCACAACCAATCAACTCTGATGAACTCAGGTGTTATCTCCAAAGGACACGTTCTCAGGGAATAGATTCAATTAAGGACACAAGACTCAGCTGCGAATAATTCTCAGCTTGATCACCTGCTTGATCTTGTGTTTCCCTCACCCGCCAGGTGCAAGTGAGGAGTTCTGTGATTGTGAACGTCTTCCAGCGGCTCCTGCCTGCTCCAGAAGCTGCAGAAACCGAACCCCTCGGGACAGCTCAAGCCGAGCCCAGAGATTTCCCATAACAATGCCGAGATGCCAAATCAAAGCCTGCAGGAGCTGCCCCGCGGCTCTTTCCGCAAGTTTTCCTTCTCATGTGGCTTGGAGCACCTCCTGAGCAATTATCTCCTTACAGCATCAGCTGCCGATCCGCGAAACCCCCGCAGATTTCCCTGCATCTCCCAGTTACATCCAGGGCATTCTGATCCCGCATCCCTCCCGTGCCAAGGGAACTTCCAAACCTGTGCTKGGAGAATGAACCCCCTTCCTTCCAAACATCTGGGTTGGTAAGGTCACACTGGAAATGTGATGCTGTAGCAGACATCTAGCACACAAAGAAGACCCCTTCTAATGCCTGTGTTATCCCAGATGAAACATGATGCTTCTCTGTTTTTACTAAAGCACGTGGTTTGAAAGCAAGGCGATATTTTTTTTTTTTACATAGCCCACGGGAATTTCACCTGCCTGATAAAAGAACCACAGCCAACAAAGCTCTGTCCCAACAATCCAGGAATTTTGATTTCCCCAAGGGAGCCTTTGATGCTCAAAGGATGTTTCGTCGATAAGGAAAGCGCACACACGCAGACAAAAATAAAAAAAGGTCCAAGTAGTCAGGTTTAACAAGTCAAAGCAGAGAACACAATGTCACACACTGCCCTGCCTGTTATTGCTGCATTCTAAATATTCCAGATACTCGAGGTAATTCACTATTAAAGGTTATCAAAGACGTTTAATTACATACACATGGACTAGTGACTGAGTTAAATCAGCAAGCATTTCCTTACAAAAGGACCACAGAAGGAARCTTCCTGTGGTGTCTTTGGGCTGAATGATTTGTATCCAAATGCACTGAACAAGTCCAAAATCAGTTCAAGTGCCACTTCTGGGATTGCCATACAAGGGGTTATGCTTATTTAGGAGAGTTTTAAAGCACAGCTCAAGCCAGGCACACCATCATATGGGATTGGAATAGGTTTAGGAAAAAAMCTGGCTGACAGCAGTATTTTAAATTCTGCCACTAATCAAGAGAAAAAAGCAGGATCATCGAACATGCAAGTCAGTACAGGCCCATTTAAAGAACAAACCTGGCTTTAGAAGCATTTATAAAACCCAGAGGAGGAAAAAGGATTATGTGTAGACAAATGTTTAAAGATAAGGCAGATTGAAACAGAAGGCTAAATTATTGTGCTCATTCTCAGGAAATCCACAGCAGCAAAAACTCTTTGTTTCCACCAGGCTTTTACAATGATACATATTTTTAAAATTTACATCATTTTATGAAGTGCATCAAATTTTATTATGCATTACATCCTAGAGAACTGGTTTATGAAAGTGAAACACCTTGAGAGCTCACATATTCTCCTGATTTCCAGTAAGTTTTGGGACATTTCTTACATTTAAATATACAACACTCATTAAATAGTAAAAAGAGCAAGGACTTAGCATATTTAATGAAACACACACATATTCCACACTAAAATTCCTGCTATAAGTAAAATAGGGATTATCTATACTATTGAAGTTCACTGAATGCTGTTTCCCATTACTTAAAACATGACTAAACCAACTGTTCTGGTTGAAAGTTTCCAGGCTCATTTTCTGCTTCAGACTGACTTTTTGTTTCAGTTAAATGGGAGGGAAGAGGYAAGATTCCAGCCAAAACTGCCCAATCATTAATAAAACTAGAGCAGATCAAAAATAGTTTTGTTATTCTTTTTAAGAACAGCTTACTTACCTTCTTCCCCACGAAGAGAGAACATTTTTATGGGAGCAGCAGTCCTGACACAAAAGAAGAGCAGCTCTTTACAGTGGTCTTTTATTCACGCTCTGAAAAGCCACCCAACTTGGCCAGGTTAAAGCCATTTGAAAATTCACAGGGAACAGGTGCTCAAATGAGRTTTCTTTCATTTTACCAATGAGATTCTTAACGACTCTCTCTCAGTTAGATGTCTTCCAGGTGAGAGCACATGAATGCACTGCAGCTGAGGGACTAAATTTTGATCAACTCACCTGAAAGCTCTTTAGCAAGCACCTTGTTGCACCTCAGAGCCTGATTTGATTGCTGAGTTAAACCTGCTGAAACCACACAGGAATGAAAGGTGAGGCAAAGGAATGGAGAATAAAGAGGAAAACAACTCCTGGATATTAGAATGCAAATAAAGAAATTAATCAGAGCAGGAATGGYTCAGTGAAGAGTCTCTGATTAAGACAGAGAAGACTGGGAATAGCAGTTATTGGAGGAAATTCAATGAGTTCATGATGAACAAAGGGAATTTGGAATTTAGCAGATAAATAAACGGAGGCATCTTGGAATGCACAGGAATACTTGAAAGSAGCAGAAGAGGGGGCAGGTGAAGGTGGAGGGGTCAGTGACTTTGCCTGGCATGCAGACAGTCAGTGATGTGCTACCAACTGCAGTTTGGAAAATGAATTTACTCTGTGAAGCTGCAGAGGTGTGACAGGAGTCAGTGAAGAGCCAGGGGGGYGCTCACCACCTCTGGAGAAAGGACTGTGACACTCAGGGAAGGTGCTGTGGCAAGAGAAACTTTGGGTGGCTGGGCTGGATAGCCTGGCTGGAGAGCTGGGCATCCTCCTCCAGAATGAAGACAAGGAAGAAAGAAAAAAATTAGAAAAAAATGCAGCATCTCCATAATCTTCCTGGGGAATTTCCAGGGAAAAGGCAAGGMAGTGACATCTAACTCAGACACAGGACAATTCTGCTAAAGAACAGAACAGCAACAGCAGTTGCTGAAACCCTAAACTGAAACCAAATCTGACTGATACACTCAAAATAGAAAGCTAAGCACTGAATTAAAGTACTGTGACAATAAAAATGTAAATTTTTGTAAGTACACATTGAAGTGTAAATCTTCCAAGTGTCTCAGAACTCAAACATCCCTTTGCCAAGCTCGTAAAACGTTCATTTTTCCAATTGTTCAGTGAACAAATAACATTCTCCAGAGAGGTRAGAGCTCTTTGTTCATGTTAAAATTCATTAATATAGCTTGATTACTYCAGTTCCATTTTTCACATTCTACACCCAGTCTTAACCCATTTTGTATCTTTGTGTACATGTGCATATACAGAGACATTGATGTGTATGTATTTATTTTACCAAGAAGTGGAAAYGTCTCCAGTTTGAAACAAATGAAAATGTTTTTGTTCCAGAACTATGACAGGAAATATCTTAAGCCTAACAGCTATTGATTTAGATAGCAGCTTTATCTGCTGAATGGATGAAGGAAGTGGGAGTAGTTAAGAAGTGAATAATTGTGAATTTTTCTGTCTTGAAACCCACAAACTGAGTCCCTTCCAGCTTTCCATTATCACAGAAGCCTAAAGCATACCTCAGCTTAACTCTTTTTGCCTTTCAGAGAGTACTGAAATGAAATCAGGAACATGCCACTCCACACCATTTTCACTCCAGTCTCTAGTGCTATGTGTCCTTTATTAAAACCAAAGACCTGAAAAAGCTGTTGGTAGTTTACAATAAATAAAAAAAATTTAAAAAAGCATTGAGTTTTCTCCAGTATGAAGCACTTTAATTCTGTTTGGGGCAAKCAGGATTGTCATTTCCCTTACAGAAAGACCTCAGAAGCTGATATATCAGCAATTAAGAACAGGACAAACTTGTGATACAAACTTTGAGAAGGGAGCCAGCTGTTGAGCAAGCAGTGGAAATAAAARTGAAACTGCAAAACTGGGAAAAGCAGGTGGTGAGCAATGAGCTGAAGGAGGAGAGGAGGGATGGGGGACAGGGGGGGAGCAGAGACAGGGGCATCAGAGGWTCAGGCAGAGGAATAACTGAGATGAGATTCCAAGATGGGGACAAGATTTACTGCAAAAACCTCGATGAAACCAGCAAAGGGCTGCAAGCAAGTTGGGAAAATGTGTCAGTGGGAGCAGGCTGGTGAAATGAAACCCTTGTCCCAAGGGTGCTTGGCAGGAAAAAGAGTCACRATCACAAATCTGTGTTTCCCTTTTGAATTCCCAGCACTGCAATTCAGCACAATCCTCCCCAGCCTCCAGGAAACACTAAAACACCTTTCCCTGACTGTACAAACCTCTTGGTGGCCTCCTCTGGACTCACYCCAGCAGCTCCATGTCCTTGCTGTGCTGGGGACCCCAGAGGTGGGTGCAGCCCTGCAGGTGGGGTCCCACAGGACTGAAGTGCATCCAGGATGATCCACACATCCATGAGGAGCCTGGGTGCAGGTGACAGGGTGTTCCTGGCTTTTTGTCACACAGGAGCACCCCAGGTGGCTTCTGTGGTCCTAAAAAGAGAGAATCCCTTCTTGGGTGCTCCCTCTGAGGGAACTCGCTCGGAGCCTTTCTTAACACAGATTCTGGAAAGAATAATCCGTTCCTCCTTTGTTTCATTTTTGGAAACCTTTCTGAGGAGGGATTTTTGCATCAAATATTGTTTTTTCTTCTGGAGAGGCAGGCTGTCTTGTAACACAAATGAAAGTCTACACTGCAGGATATTTTTTAACACTAGAAACTGAAAACAAGACAATAAAAATGCCATGTGCCCCGCTGTCAGCACAAGTAAAAGTTCCACAGGCTCACAGTTATGATGTGGCCATTGGATTAATGTGCAGCCTAAGATCCAGAAGGAGGGGAAAGAAATCCAGGAAAACAAAACCACAATACATTTCTTAATCCTCACAAATCTTAGGAGGCTGTACTAATCCTTTACAGGGGCTTGACTCCCAAATGGCTGGAGAGTCAGATGAGTTTAGAGGCTGATATGATGCTTCATAGATGTCTGTACTCTGGGAAGAACTGGTTTCTGTCCTTCATGCTTTTTTAAAATTTTTTTTTATTTGCTTTTAGGCAGGGAGAGCTGTAATAGTTTGCATCCTTTCTACTCAGAAACCTCCTTCTGCAGATACTACAGGTATTAGACTTTGTAGGGTCTGAAAGCATCTTTTCTTTCTTATGTTTGCATTTTTAATCACTAGCAATCAGCATCAGTAGGTCATGAGCAATCCAGCCAATATTCATTCCTGGTTTTTGCCAAGTGTTTRACTACAATTAGATGATTTATTCAGGGATTTTTTTTCTATACAGATTTTTTGGTTCAGATGGTTTTGTCCAATGCCTTATCCCAGCTCTTCAATAGCACAGATACACAGGAGGCTGCACTGGTTAGGGAATTAAATGGATCTTCATGGATCCTGCTCAAAAATTGTCAGGAGAACCATACAGAATAAGTTTGAATCTGAATAAAGCTCATGTGGGTGGCCAATTTTCTAGAGAAAACCAAGCCTAACTCCCAGAACTGAGCAAGCTCAGCCTCTAGGGAAATCCAGGCTTGCCCACTGCACAGTCTCCCAGAGTCAGTCAGGAAAAGGTGCTGAGCTTTGCCTCAGTTCTTTCATTTCACTTTAGAATGATTTTTCAKCATTTAAACAACAATATAATTTTAAACAGAAGCAGCACAGGCAAAGAGCCCCTGCAAGTGCAGCCACAGAGACCTCCAGTGTAAAAGCTGAATTWACAATCTCTAATAATGAGTTGTTCCTTAACAAACAGCTCGGGGAAGGGATCAGACAGAGGCAACCCCAATATGCTCTCACTATTGGCAAGTTCACAGCACACCAAATGTTCAGTCAAAGGAAACACAACAATGTTATCTAAAATACACAAAGGGCATGAACTGATAGGGAGAATGGCAAATAGACTATATAAATAATCTTCAGAAGATGTTATTAAAAGCCAACACTTCTCTGCAGCCAATAAAATGCGAGATACAGTGTTGTTTGCCATTCCCTTTCAATTGTACTAGAATGGAAACTGCTCATTTCCCCACTCTTTTCCCTGGACATCAGTAACAGAGGTTTCACCAGGGCAAAAAAAACTTCCAGCTGGTGCTGGTGGCCACAGTGTAATGCTCGTTGTGCCCTGGGACTTCTGAGTGCTAATAAGTGTTTATCACTGCCCCAAAACTCAACATGAATAGCAAGAAAAAYGAGCAGCAAGCTGCCCAGCATTTGGGCTGCCAGAAGGATCAGCACTTCCCTTTTTGTGGTGAGTTTTTTTCGGGTGCTCTACATTCCCTAAATGCTTTGAAAAGGAATATTCTGACACTAACACTTTGATTTTCCTCACTCTTATAGATCAAATCCTTAGCACATCCCCTCATTGTGTCTCTCCAGGGAGAAAGGTGTGCATTGTAGAAGCCAGGTAAAGTTTGAACCCAACTATGTTATAATGTAAAAAAAAACCCCAAACTCAGAGAGACAGAGGTAGAGATACTTTTGTTCCAGACCTAGCAGAAATTTAAAACATTTTCTCCAAGAGAAGAGATTTTTCTTTCAATTCTTTTCCACTGCTTCTGGAAAAYAGAAATGAAGCCATACAAACTGTTCCCTGATTTCCTGTCCTTTATGTCCTTTCTACGTAATTTGGCTCTCCAGGTCTCGGGTCACATTTGCATAAGATATAGAACCCCAGCATTAATTATCATCYTAAAAGCAGCTCTCAAAACCATTGACTAGACAAAAACGGATGTACAAGTCCCAGGAGGAAAAGAGGATGTTTCAAGGAATTGGAAACAATTCTCATTCAAAGTCTAATATAGAAGCTGAGCTCTGTTCATTGTCATTCCTCCTCTGGAGAAATAGAATGAGCATTTCTCTCCTCTTACAGTGACACAAACAAATATGAATGGACTGACACTAGAARAGGTATTTCCAGGTATAAGACTCAAATCAAACAGCCTGTGTTATAACAAAATTCTCCTTATTTTTGCCTAGGACATAGACAGAGTATCAATTATCACATGTGATGTGAATTTTAACAAAATGCAGTTCTCCCTCCACTGACAGAGARACAGTGAGGCAAATAGCAAGAGATTAATTTCCTCTTCTCTCACACAGAAGTCTATTGCTATAGGACAAAGCACTGCAACTAAGAGGGCCAGGCAGAGAAGAAAAAGTGCTGTTTTATGTGGGTTTTCTTTTAAACAAGCTAAAGCAAAATGTAATTGCTGCTCTGCTCTTGGATTTTTTTATTAACAAACTGTGGCTGATGCTGCTGGCACCTTGCTTCTATTATTGAGATGAGTCCTTCCAGCCTCCAACTGTGCTGGTGTTTTCTCTGGGGAAGGGATATGGTCTGCAAGAGTTCCATTAGGCTAAAAGAGAAACATCTGCTTTGAGTGTGGAGCAATCTATTGGCCCAGCTCAGCAGTAGGTTCAGTGCAGCTGGTCAGCTCTGCCCTGTCTTGTGTGCGTCATGGAGACCAAAATGAACCAGCATTTACTGGTTTTCAGTGCACTCTGAAGAGGAGATATGATTCAGATTAAAAAGATGATTGTGTTGGCCATTTTCCTTTAATATAGCTTKGAGTTACAAGGGTAGGTTTTCCAGAAAGACAATACTGTTGAACTAGGAAGAAGGAACAGGCAAGCTGCTATTGCCTTTTTTTTTAACTGGATGTGGAATTCTAAGTAACTRCATCCAAAACCAGGCTAGAAAATTACCAGGGTGGGACTACTTGAATGCTGCTTTGGCTTTAAAGTGTGCCGGTGGCCACTTGTAACATTGAAATGTAACTTTGCCAGTAAATCTAGAAAATTCTGTTCGTGGAATTGGAATTGCCTCCACATCATGAGGTGCTTAATAGGTTCTGTTCCACATAAAAAACCCCCATGGCACAGTCTCTGCTTCCTATGAAACATTAGTCAGACTGCAATGTGTTTTTTCAAGGAGATTCTTTCTAACTAAACAGCAGAGGTAGCCCTTGAAGTATGAGCTACACAGAACTGCAATCCTTAATTCCATAATTCATAATTCACAGATGTGTCATTCCATTTTATAACAGTGAAAGTCGCCACAAAAACAGCTCTGTCGAAGAAGGGCTCGATTCATTTCTCTGTTAAACTGCTTTAATTGCTCCAGACATCCCTGTGCACAGCCCAGCCTGGCAAATCTGATGTTACCTCCCTTAACTTGGGTTATTCCAACAAAATTCATTGGCAAACCTCGACAATTCTGGTAATGTCTGTGGTGTGTTGATAATGTAGGTTGTTTTAATAAGGATAAAAARGTCTGGGAGAGGAAAACATTCTTGTGCCTGCAAGTCTGCTCTGCATTGGTTATCTAGGTGGTTTTATGCTGCAGCCCATACAGAGGCATATTTGTTTTGCTACAAATGCATGCTTTTATAARGTGTTTTGGGATCCACTGGTATGGAAAAAAAAAAATATTGCTTCCTGCATGGCTTTTTTCCAAAACTTGTAGGAGAAAGAAATTTCTGGTGGAGAGCAAATGTGAATTTCCCCACACTGCCACCAAAATCCTGGAGCTTATATAGAGCTCCAAGGATTTTTCTCCCTGCTTCCTCTCTGTAGATGTAATAACAGCATGTTATCTCAGGCCATTCCACACCCAAATTAACCTTCTCTAATTCTCAAATCACACAAAGAATACAGTGCTACAAACAAGTTCCCTCTTCTCCTCACCCTGTAAACATTACAGGCCCACTAGGAATGGCAACAGGCATATAATAAACCAGGAATGCAAATTCACACATATTTTACAGGAGAAGGTTTTGTACGCAGAAAATGCAATCAAAATAACCTGTTAYAAAAAGACACTTTGTGAGTCAATCCAGCAGAGACAAGCAAAGCTCCCTGGTGGAAGGAAAGCCCAGCACTTGCATTCATATTTTCCCTGCTAGKGGTGGTGTCAGGAAGAAAAAGTATCACTTTTAACATTGTTTATAAGGTTAGTATTAGTCTATTTTGATTTTTTTTTTATATTACCTCTAGCAGATTGAGAGTTGCAACACCCTTCACCATCTGCTGTAAATTCAGTGCTTGGATGGCTCAATGCCAAACCCTCAAAGAGCCATCAATTTGTGCATCAGCCTGTAAGATACACTTTGTAATTTTCAATGTCAGAACCTGGCTTAAAGCTGGTTTGGATTATTCTTCAGGTCCCAGTGAATTCGGTCAGGCTTGTCAGCATCACATTAAATAGGTGTTAGACCCAATCTTCCCATTTGATTCCATCTCTCCTGCAAACGTTTTTTCCCTTCTATTTTGCCATGGATGCACGTGGTTCCAATGAATATCTCCTTTAGCTTGTCTTCATAAAGCCAGTGCACTGCTGTTGAGGAGTGTCCTAAAAAACTCTCCTGTCACTGTGATGCCCTTGTCCATCCATCGCCACCCTCAAAGCTTCAAACCATGCCACTGCTGTATTGGATGATAACTACCCTCCCTGCATTTGTGACTCAAGGCACAAACTCCAGAAGACAGGACACAGCTCTGTTCTTTTACATCTATCAGGAGACTAATATTAATTCTATAAAGGATAACTGTAAGCAAAGAATGAAGAAAAAAACCACAAACAATAACCAACAAAAAAACTGTAAGCAAAGAATGAAGAAAAAAACCACAAACAATAACCAACAAAAAACAAAAGAACCCACAGTAGAACTAACACATTTTATAAAAGCAAGATTAATTTTCCTAGCAATATCTGGGTAAAAGGAGACATTTTGTGCTGTCCAGCTGGAATAAAAAACTGCTATTCTCCCACAAAGGCAACCCTGAAAACACCTGAAAGCAAATTTCTAGGTGGTATTTGAGTTTGGAGTTTGTTTGCCTTTTTTTTCTTCTCTTCTTGTACAACTCAATCCAACCCATCCAATGCACTGSATGTCAGAGAAGACACTCCCACAGATTACAGTTAAAAATGATTTACCCCTCTAGGGACCCCTAATAGTTTTTGGTCAGCACRCACATAAGCAAGCTCTGGCTGAAAAATCCAGTTATTGTCTGAGTAAAGAGTGAGTGAAGGATTCTGTCACATTATGTTTGGCTTTATTCTTCTAACTTAATTTTTTTTAAACTGTTGAGAATCATGARCTGGACATCAAAAGCTAATCTGTAAAAACCTCAAGGCTCCAAGATCTGGCTCAGCTAGAACRGTTTTCATCCCTATCMTCAGACYTTCTATTTCTAYTTTCAAGGGTGTTTTTTCTAGGCTRGATAACAGATTATCCCCATGTTACACAGAGGTGGAGTGCTGGGAGGAGATTTACCCAAGTCCTCCCAGAAAATTGTCTTCAGGACTGAGAACACAGGTGGTAAAACTCAGCTTTTCTCCAAAAAAACATTTCTCTGCTGTTAATAACGTTTTGACAATTGGCATCATTCACCAGTCTTGATTTCATTTCCCGTTGGAAAAACACAGGCAAATCATGCAAAATTCTTGGAAAATTAATAAACTCATACATTAAACAGATTAAGGAAGCATGGATTTGCAGGAAGGGAAAAAAAAAAGTTCTGAGAACAGCCGGTACTTTTTGGTTTTGTGGCAAATTGTTTATAACCAGAAATGGATATCACCAAATATTATTGCTGGATGCTGCACTCACATTCACTGGATGGGGCATTCTTTGGCAGGCAGGTCTGGGCAGCTGCCAGGAAGTGTCAGTGCAGCGTGGATGACAGAGAATGTGAGCGTGGGCAGGGCCTGGGGTGGCCCAAGTGCTCCCAGGGACTTGTGCCACCTCCACCGGAGTCCAACCACGCCAGCCTTGAGGGAAGCACCTGAGCAAGCTTGGGAATGCTCTTGTGTGCTGGAGTCACCTCCACTGTGAAGGAAAAGGGGAGGAGGGCCATGGAAGGCAGCTGGATGACCTGGAGATCTGGAACAGAGGACAATCCCCTCTGTCCATTCTGAAGCACCCCATAAAAAACACACACTTCCCTTGGGAGAACATTTGGAGTGTGGGTGGCAATCCTCAATGAATCTATTCACAGCTGATGTTGCATTAAGGTGTTTGATTATAAACAGCATAATTAGGGGGGGGAAATGGAATAGTTTTAGAGGTGGATGAGTACTTACATTGCTAGCACCAAGGAGAAGCAGCTTCCATTCCTGTAAGAGTGGCACCTGGAAATCCTGCATGCAGATGGAACGTGGCTTGTCAAATCTGGAGGTCCTTTCTTGGAAAGATTCTTAATCTTCATGAAGAGAAAAAACCATTTTAAAAAATTGCATTCAGATGCAAAAATTTATATTATTATCCACTGTTTCTGAAGCTCAGGCCACTAACTTCAATATTATGTTTGTAATTCTAGTGCCTTAAATTTTATAYATTTTTTGCAATATCATCCAATTTSCTTCTTCATTAAAGCTGTTGAARCTTTAAAAAGATACAGCTTTTCATCTCCAACTAAACCTCACAAATTGGKGCATAAGCATTATAAAAATAGACACTGCAACTGCAAGCAAGCAGGATAATGACAAAATAAAACTGTTAGTTTTTTGAGCATAAAATAACACGAAAATCAAGAAATAAATGTAAAACGTGGACTATGTAGAGGTGATGACAACATTCACTGCTGCTTCATCACTCTCATATTGATTACTCATTTTGATCTCAGGAGTAGTTTCATGAATTCAATGAATTTTAATTAATTGTGAGGCAAAATATATTCATGTGACTCACAGTGGCAGCACTTTGCCCCAGGGATGTGAGGCAAAACACACAGAAAGATCAGTGGAAAGACCACAGTTGGCTTTACTGGTGCTTTGGCCTGGCTCCATAGGGTGAAGCTTATTCACCAAAATTAGCTCCAGTCAACTTTGTAAAGACTCTCTG
>CADDXX010000584.1:222165-240636 GCA_902810485.1 Alauda arvensis
ATTTTCATTAGCTATGTGAACAGCCAAAAAACACCAAAAAATCACCAAAAATGTTTATGAAAGTCCTTGGTAGAGAGCACAAACCCTGTGTGGAGGGAAGACAACAACTTCCAAACCCTGCTGATGGTACATGAACATCACCATTTTTTCCACGTTGGTGTGACCACTGTGTTATCACCTACCCACRYCAGATAAAAACTTTCCCAGGACATYGCTGCAAGAAGGAATTACAGAAATGATGAAGGCAYAAATGCAGGCAGGGAGCAACACTCTGCTCCTTTCCTGGCAGCTGTCAGAACCAACTGCTGGAGCAGAGGAAATGTAAACTGCAGCTCTGTCACACATACTTTTGAGATGTGATGTCCTGGCCAAAGAAAGACACAAACTTGTTTATCTTTTAAAAAGAGACAAGAACACTGACCTTGAGGATCAGATCAAGTATAAAGTGGCCCAAAATAACAAACAGAATGGATGTCATATCTCCAAGATTCATTCCTCAAGTTTACACACGAAACTCGYAAGTGGTTCTGGAGAGGATGATCCTGTGAAATGCTATTGAGAACTCTGAGGCCAAGAAACTGCCAGTGGAATTTTGGATGCTCAGCACCTTCCAGGATCACTCTGATGGGAAAAAAAAGAAAACCAAAATGCCCCTTTTGATTAAAATGCCTATGACAGGATGCTGCTCCATCTTGCTTTGAATGGAATTGTTTTTGGAGCAAGAAGGACTTGCCCTCAGCTGAGGAGGGAGAGGTTAGGAAACAAACTGGGCACTCACAAGTCCATGGGATGTGATGGGATGCACCATGAGAGCTGAGGGAGCTGGCTGATGGCCTTGCCTGGTTATCTCTGAAAGGTTATGGCAATTGGAAGAGCTCCCTGAGGAATGGAAGAAACAAAAGTCATCTCTGTCTTCACAAAGAGAAAGAAGGAGGATCTAAGGAACTGCAGGTTGTTCAGCCTCACCTGCACCCCTGTGGATCTGAGGGAGCAAATAATCCTGAAATCCCTTTTCAACACCTAAAGGATATAAAGGTATCAGGAGCAGTCAGGATGAATCCAAAGGGCACATAATGCCTGACCAAGCTTTGGTGGATGGCATGAGAGCAAAGGATGGCGTTTATTTGACTTTAGCAGGACTTTTGATGCCCTCTCATATAACATACCCCAAATAAATAGCTTAAATACAGTTAGATAAGTAACAGGGAGGTGGATTGAAAAACGGCTGAATGGCTGAGCCCAGGGAAGTGTCATCAGCCACAGAAAGYCCAGCCAGTCACCAGTGATCTATCTCAGGAGCTGATACCACGTCCTTACCTTTTAACCCCTTCCTAAATGTCCTGGGAAATGRGRCAGAGGACACCTGCAGTGAGTTTAYAGATTACMARAACAACAGAGGAGTGGGTTCTGKACAAGATGGTTGTGCTGGTGRTCAGAGGGACTTGAACAGAGCCTGAGGACACTGAAAACCTGACCACACTGGCATCGTGCTGGGCAACCTCCTCTGGGTGGCCCTAATTTGTTAAAGGAGTTCTTTTCTAAATTTACTCAGTCTGTGGCTCTATAATCTGAGATTAGCTTGAATGTAAAATCCGCCCACAAACAAACAAACAACAAACTCCCAGATAATGCACAAGAATAAGTAAAACCATGACAATACCTTTATCTTCTAAATTGTCTGAAAGATCCAGGCAAGTAATGTCTATTTTCTGAAATGTTTGCCTGTTGATCATATTTTTATTTATTCATCCCAACCATCTTGGTGATCCTGCCATATCCAGCTCCTGAGTAAAAAGACTGCATCTGCAATTCATTAGTGCAAATTTTAATCTCAAGCTTAAATACTAATGCGAAACAAATTTTAAATCTTGCTTCCACAAGCAGTTTCTCTAGAAATATAGGACCAGAATTAAGTTTGCATRGTAAAGGATATAAAATCTTAGAGATTGTGATCAGTTGTAAACCATAAACACAGCTCGAATTCCAGAGCTTTAGGATTAAAACAGCTGACATGGAGAAAATAGAATTCATCCCAAGTGGAGGTGGCTTTCTATGCCTTTAGGAAAAAAAAAATCACAGGAGCTGGATTTGTGCATTACTTACACTTTATAAAGCTGCAGATGCATTAATTAATAATAAATAATTATTAWCTAATATTACTCTATCTGCTGCCATGCTAGGCACAAATTTGTGATGCATGTTATTGCACATTTTCATACCTACAGGAGTTGTGACTCACCTCAGCCTCACACAAACCATGGCAAATCTGAACTACCAACACCTCATGTTTACTCTAGCAAGTCACACTTACTTCTTTTGAACTCCTTTAACAAATTAGTGTCAYGATCCCTGGATAACAGACTGGATTGCAACATCTGTACCTGCACTCTTCTCAACTTCACTGCAATTAAAGTTCAAAGATCTTTCCAAACACCTACACTCAAGATGAGGCATACCTGGAGTCAGATAAAATTTATCCCCATAAAAAGAAAATTCATCTTTTCAGGATTTATGAGGCACTTACATCACAAGGTTTGTGCTAAGTACAGGAGTGTGTTTGACCCTTGSTCTGCTCAAGGGTGTGTGTTAACAATTCAAAAGTCTCAGGTCAGTGGTGGGTTTAGTTTAAGGCCTTACCTGCCTTGAATTCCACAGCAAAATAAAAAGAGCTAACTTTACTTTTTCAGCTCAGAGGAAAAAAAATCACATTTGGTCCCATTGCAGAAAAAAATGGAAGAGAAGATAAATGATGGGTTTTTCCCATTGCAGGTTCTTTGGTATGAGTATCAAAGGCTTAAGAAAGGGAGAAAAGAAACAGTGCATGGCACATTTTTGGGACTTTTAGATCAAGGACTGCGAGCTCGGTATCAGCCATTCCACAGCCTCTCTTTTGAGGGATACCAAAACTTGCTCTCATGCTGCATGTGTGCTTCACATTTCACATCCTATAATTCCACACTATAGCAACCCAGCACACAGGAAAAGAGGAGTCACAATGAGAGAAGAACAGGGCTCAAGGATTTCATTGGTGTTGTGTTGATTTGATTTACACAGGGCAATGCAAAACCACATGTATTGCTCATCAAGKTCACAAAGCACTAAACCCAAACCACTGCTTTGTCAAAAAAGAAAAAAATCAAATGACAGTAAGGCAGAAGAGTCYCCCAGTGTAAAATGTTTGTAATGGRACTTGTAATTTTCCAAAGATCTTATTTGTTTACACATATTCCAAAAAGAAACTTTGCAGGAAGATCTACAGCTTCCATCTTCACAGAATTTTCTATGAGACAAAAGCAATAAACTGTAAGGATCTAAACTTCTGGGTAGAAAATGTGCACTTGTGGCATGGAGTGAGGACAATTAGCACAGAAATTCTTATTATTAAGACCTGTCTGGTAAGCTGAGTTGTTGCCAATGCATTTGTCCAATTGTCCCTTACTAGCACAGCATCTTCCTGGTGAAATAATACCCTAAAAAGATTGAGTTTGAAGAAGTAAACTCTAATTCACTTACCTAATTTTTCATTAAATAAAAAAAAAAAGAAGGAAAGCAGCAAAGTGGRCATGATTGCTTGCTCTGCTTTCTCATTCAGGCTGATGAATTATGCAGCACAAAGAATCAGGAATTGCTTATAGGGATTTATCTTTACACAGGAAGAAATAGTTGCTCAGCATTGTTTATCTTGTTGGAGAGAACAGTTAATTCTGAACACTTCATTCTGAACCAGCCAAGCCTCTATTGTGCTCAGCTCTAACAAAGTGGATGAAAACCACACCACAAAGCTCAGGCAAAGACGTCAGCAGAACCACGGAGGTGTTGTGTGCAATAGATCTGAAAGTCAAAAAAGCTGGGRGCAAACTGAGCTTCCACTGAAGGCATGTTCTTTCCTGATAGTCCAACTTTTAGCTGACTTAACAGCACAGCTGGTCAGAACTGATATAAAGCTCAAGGAAAACTGAAATATATTACAGAAATATATTAATAAATCTATTTTGAAAGCATTTGTTGCTTCAAAARGGAAATAAATGATAGCTCAGGAACCATCCTACAAAATGTTGCTGGTAAGAACCTAAAGAGATGCTAAAAGAATCCTYACAACATCTTGAAGGATTGCAAGTGTTGGAGCTACATGGTCCAGGTACAGTTTGTCCTACCACTGATTTTTCTTCAAACATTGAGTTAAGTTTTATTTRCTTTATTAATTAAATCTGGTTGGCTCAATTTTTAATATACTTAGCCTTATACTCTGAAAGATTCTGGTGTTTCTCTAATTATGATATTTAGCATTTCCTAGAAGGGAGTTCTACATGCTTGTGAGCATTAATAAAGTAAAGATGGTGCCCTATAACAACAAAAAKCAGGGGCTGACTCCTGCAAAAATAAAAATGTCCCCAAGAACAAGACTTTTCAGCTCTAACACATTTATATTCAATGCTGGTAGTCAACAGAATATTCCTAAGGCATACAAAGTAGCCACAAATATTTGGTCTAAATCCTGAAGGTTTCTACCTACACCAGCAACCTAAATTTTAAAAGCTGACAATTGAAGAAGAATGAAAAATAGTTCATTTTGACCTTGAAACTTGCCATGGTTTTTTTATTTTAAATTATTAAATTTAATAATTTAAATTATTTAGACTCCAAATTTTCTTCAGACTTCACAGAAAAGCTGAAGTCTCTCTGTTAAATTGTTAAACTCCCAATTTTGAAAGGAAAAAAAAAAGTTTTATTTTTAGGAGTGATGTGAAGTCACATATGAAATTGAGGTAAATAAACACCTTCAAAGCACATAAAGATAAATCTTTCGGAATGATTAAGTTTATTGGCCAGGAGAGAGAGAGACTTTCAGAATGGCAAAAAAATATATTAATTATAGTTGTGATTGGAGGGGTCTGCATTAAAAGATCTTTACCTTTTCAGATGAGCAGAGTCAAGACAGCCGTGTACCTGTAAGGAGAGAGGCAAAGGTTGCAGTTCACAGCAGATGTGAGCAGAGATCTTGAATATTTGTGCCTATTYAAACTTAGAGAGGGTTGCACAAGCAGCCCAAGTGTACTTATAGCAAGGGAATGCTTTTGCAATATCACAATAAAAAGGCTTAACATTTGATCATTCAGTCCTGCTTTAATATTACGTCATACAAGCATAACGAGCATCCCATCCAGGGTCCCTTTGAACTGCAGGATAGGACTGGGAAAACTCAAGGATCAGGTTCCAAAGGTTACCTTGCATTCCAGTGGACATTTGGGCTGGCAAAGAGCATATTAATTACCCTGTAATGAAAGGTGAGAATAGCCAAGATGCCCAAACTGGGWTGAGACCAGCCACTTCCAGCACTGATAACAATGCACTCCAGGGAGAACAGAGCAGAGTCTGGATCACAGTCCCAAGGGATTKGCTTTAAAGCCAGGTAAGTCTAAATGAGGTGCCTTTGCATCTGACTTCACACAAGGGTACAGAGGAGAACCAAAGCCTGCACAGTTCAAGATGATCAAATAAACCCAGAATCCCATGGAAATGAACAGTGGTGCCTTTCATGGTGGAAGTGTCATTGCTATAACAGTGCTGAAGCTTGTAAAAGAAAGCTTAAGTGTCAAAGATCAGAAGAAAGCTCCACCACRTCAGCCTCAATCATAAATCCTCCAGCTCAAAGCCCCACTGAAATYAGGGACAAATTGTATTGTTAAATTGAAATTATTACTACTGGACATGGTGGTCACTTATTCCACATATCCACAGTGGATAAAAGTTTTCCATTGAAACAGCCCTTGCTACAAAAGAGATGCTAGAAATGTGCATTGTGCTGTTTAAATGCTATTGAAATTGGTGCCACAAGGAACAGTTGTGCCTGGCTGACATTCAAGATAATTTGGCAAGCCACCGAAAAGTTTTGCTGTGTGCCCCAATTTATTGCTGCATACACAAAGCCATCCCATCAGCCAAAAGCTGTGCTAAACCATAACAACCTCGTATTTTCTGCAGAAGAAAAAAAGGTGACAAGGAACCAGGACATTTTTGAGCATTAAAGCATAGGATGAGAAACTCTTTTCTACCAGAGAGCAGCCATTGGAATGCTTTTGTGGTGGGGAGCTTTTTGTTTTGGTGCGTTTTAAAGCCTCTAGGTCATCTGGAGACTGTTTCCAGCTCAGGAAGTTTTTGAGCATGTGGTTAGACCACAAAGTGATCTAAAACACTTTAGGAAAATGTGGTTTCTTTTTCCTCCTAAATTTCTTTATGTCACATTTGTCAACAAGCACATCACAGYACAAAAGGCATGTGATCCCACAACAAACTGCCTTTAGGAGCTGATATTCCCATCTAAGGCTCCCTTAAACCCCATAATCTTCTTGATTATCCCATTATCATGRACCTGCATAGGCTTCATTACCACACCACTCTGAAACAGTGCTATTAACCTGAGAGTTAATGAGGCAAAGGCAGCAGGGCATTGTTTCATGRAGCCCAAAATCAGTGCAAGCCTCCTGAACTGACCCACCAGCTGAGGTACAGCAGAACTGCTCCATCAATACAAGGACAAGTGAAATACTTGGGACTGCAGGCAGTGTGAGGGGATTTTTTATTTATCCCTTGACCAGAACACCTGAATTGCTCCAGGAAAGACTATCCATGTTCTAAACATCATAAGAAGGACAAAGCAAGGAAGCCTTTCCTCTGTTGTCAAAACAGTTTGGACCTCAGAATTATTCTAKAATCACTCTCCCTGGTGAAAATCCATTTTGCTAAACTCAGCTATTCCAAAATTATGATCAGGGCTTCTAAAAATTATGGGATTGGAAAATGGCAATGCTGTAAGAAAAACATCTCTGCATACTGAGGTCATGGAAGTTGGCACCACCAGTGTTGAAGTGCTGCTTTCAAGTCTGAGGGAGGGCAGGCAGGCTGGAGCAGTACAAGCCCCTGCTGCTTCTGAGATCAAATCTTCTCTACAGTTAACTCCTTTACTTAGAAAAAAAAAATATTCAAAGTTGTAATTGAATAAAATAATAATATGGATATTATTATTTGATAATATTGATATTATCATTGATAATTTGATATTTGTAATATCAAAACTAGTGATGTTATACTTCGAAGCATAAATAAGATGTCTTTCCAATAACAGATAGACAGAATAATGTTAATTTGTCTTTGCATATCTTTGCATATTCATACCTACAAGGAGTTACACCATCTGCTGCTTCTCATAATGGCTCAAATTAATGATAGATTCACTTTATAAAATCTAACTTAATTCTCTCCATGATAGAAATTTCGTTAGGATGATGGAAGCTGCCAAACTCAGCTGTCCATACAATCCTAATGTAGAATATTAAAAATTTGCTTGTTTCAAACAAAGAGAAAATAAACCACTAATAGTTCACAGAAACAGAAAACACAGACACTGAGTACACAAATGTATTTTACATCTAACCAGCTGTATAATAATTTGATGAATCCCAGATGCTGCAGTAAAGCAAGACAAGAGCTTAACTATGCAACTTATTTGAAACAGATATATATTATTTAAATTTATTCCTGTAATAACAGCRAAGTGGACAGGTTATGAGATTCAGCCTGGATTTCCTACATACACCAGAAACCAAAGTCCTGTCAGTGAGCCACTTCAGTGGTCAGAAATGAAAGGTGCTCTGGTATTTACTGTGAGAAAGTAAGACTTTCCCAGATAGCCTATAAGGAAAAAAAAAATAAAAATCCCACCTCTTTTCTTCCAAAATCCATCAATTATAAAGGGCCCTGAAGGAGGAGCTGAACTCCTGCTTTTGCTCAGGATGCTCTGAGAACTTTCACAGAGYAATCTTCRCATTGGAGTTATGTAAACAAATCARAYCCATAAACCACTCCAGGCCTGCCAGGGCTACATGGCACAGCCAAAGTTTGGAGGAAGGATGGTCAAGGATTCACTCCCACTTAAAGCCTGGTCTATCAGCAGTAAGGCAGGGCAGCAGTAAATAGGAGAACATAGAGAGTGGGAATGGGGAAGAAACAACATCAGACCTCTGAGAAGGGAAAGGCTCCAAATTTCCTCCAGGTGACAACAATGAGAGACACCTGGCATGTTCTCTGAACATGGCATGGATTTACAGAAGGACCAGGATTATCTAATATTTTGTGTGGGCATGTTCCCTGTACTGCAGCCTGTTTGCCTGTAGAATGCCCAGCCATATACAGAGTTCAGCAGCTGTGTCAGAAAGGGGCAAAGGACAAAAGGTATCTTTGTGCTACATCTCTGCACAGGTTCCACTGGGGCTCTTCCAAACTGTCCTGGAGGAAAGCATTCAGCTGGAGTAAATCCAAGTCTGCCCTCCCTGTAGTTTCATGCAGCTATAAAAATAAGAGGTCTTTGGGCCACTTACCTTAGTTTTGGGGTTGTGCTAGGAGCAGTGTTGGTAATACAGGGATGTTTCAGTTGTTGCTGAGCAGGGCTCACACAGAACCAAGGCTTTTCTGCCCCTCACCCACCCCACAGTGGGAGGGGCCACAGCCAGGACAGTTGACCCCAAGTGACCAAAGGGATGTCCCAGATCACATCCATCATGCTCAGCATGTAGACCTGGGGAAGGAGGAGGGAGAGAGGATGTCCACAGTGATGGCTTTATCTCCCCAAGTCACCATTGCACGTGATGGAGCCCTGCTCTCCTGGAGGTTGCTGAACACCTGCCTGCCCTTGGGATGTGGGGAAAGAATTCCTTGTTTTGCTTTGCTTGTGTGCACAGCGTTTGCTCTAAYTCTTCAACCCATCAGTTTTCCCACTCTTACCCTTCCAGTTCTCTCCCTTATCCCACTGGGAATGAGTGAGCAGGCAGCTGTGTGGTGCTTAGCTGCTGTCTGAGGTTAAACCATGGCAGGTCTTTTCTCCTTTAGCCTGGTTAATTAAATTAAATAATATCATATGACCAAAAAAAAAAAAATCTAATACCACCTCTCCTTTAGGACTCCCCAGGGCAGCAATGTGCTTTTAGCTGTGCTCCTTAACAGATACCTGCAGAGCTGTCATTTCCTCAAGTGCAGCTCGCAGATGTTCTCAAACACCAACCCCTTGCATCACGTTTGGCACTGGGACAACTGCAGAAGTCATCACTGCCTGCCTCCCACTTCCTCCCCTGCCAGAGGTTACCATCATCCCAGCAAGGATTGTGCTGTACTGCCAGAGTCCAGGGATTAYTAGCTGAAAAATCACAAATGGGGTTTAAAACAGCAGCTGAGTGCCTCTGTAATACCTTCCCAAGAGCTGCTCAAACTGCACATTACCAATTCCAAAAGGGAAAAAAAGGAAAATGGGAAATTCAGGAGTGAAAATGTAGGGAAGCATAAAAAAAATTCTGAAAATATAGGGAACTGTAAAAAAAAACCTTCAGTTGAAATGCAAACATCAAAAACATGAAAATACCAGTTGTTACTCATCACTGCTACATTCTCCAGTTTGCTAAAAGGTCTCTAGGTAGTTGAAGAATTCATCTTCATTAGATATAAACCAAGGTCCTGCACTRTGTTTATAAGGTAATTTTGGTTGAGAATTTAAATCAAAATTGATTAAAAAAATCTAGAAATTCTTTCCTATTCCAGGGCTCAAAAATTCTTCTATTTGTCATTTTTGATAGGAAACTCACATAATCTATTCTTGTCATAATTAATTAGGCTCACTAAATACTTTTTTTTTGTTTGTTTCAATGAGCAGTCTATACATAAGTTCTAAACCCAAATAATTTTAAATTCAAAGCCTTTCTATACCTACACTGTAGGTATAGTTTAGGTATATACCTAAACTATATATCTATATATATATAGATATATAACTGTCTGCAGACTCATCCTGAGGCTGTCACAGGAGAGCCTCTGCCACAAAGTTCTAAACCTCATTCTCTGTAATTATCCCATCAGTGGGGTTACCCATATTTGYCATGTTATACACTTGGTTAAATCTTTTGTAAAATGTGAAAATCCAACATTAAACCTTTCGAAAAGAGGTTGAGAAGTGAAGGGAAAAGATCGCTTCTCAGCTGAGAATGACAAAATAGATGGGTTAGCTAAAAGGGTTAGTGGCAATCTGCTATATATCCTACTACCCTACTTTMAGGATTTATTCATGTTACCATTCCTAAAAATAAAAAAAATAAATATCCCCCTTTCCAGAAATGATTGATTTGGAGTCTTCAATGGAGAAGGAAATATTTGCGTATCATTGGCCAATTTTACTGGAATTCTAGCCACAAAATGTCAGATCTTTTTTAATTCAGCCAGGGCACAGACACTAATCCTACAGGGAATGATTAAGTTGTCAGTTTAAGAACACAATGTGGGGGTTTTACAGTTTTCTTTATGTTGTGGCATTTGCTTTAATTCCTTATATGTGCAATTTTGGAAGACAGTTATTGTTGCGGAGTTGGGTCTAGAATGCAAAGCTCTGGTGGCTTTTATGAGCYTGTCTGGGCTATCCAAACAAAAAAAAACCCTTGTAGTAGGCAAGTTTGAGGCACTACTACTCATGAATTTTAATGAAAAGGCCAGCATGCACAGCCCTGTGCTGAATGGACCTTAAAGTGTTTTAATGTGTTACCACTGGCTGAATTCTCAGCAGAGTGGTTGRGACATGTGCTTTGAATCAGAGTGACGTGCATTTTCTTCTCACATCCACAGCAGCTTGTTCTGGCCATGGCATTGTGCGTGGAATACAGGGGACAAGGAAATCAAGATGGCCAAAAAAAATCTAACTGTATGGAGAGGTTGTATTTCACAGTTTTGCCTTTTTTTTAAAATTCCATATTCCTAAATTCTAACTGAGAAATGACWGATGAAAATGTTCTTTATGTGTGCTGCGATGAAAACAAATGCCCATACACTGGATGTCACGTTCATCCATTTCTTTCAAATGCCAAGTCATCTTTGGTTCCAGGGGAAAAAAAAATAAAAAAAAGCTCCAGCAAATCAAATAAGTTTAAATTCCCCAACTGTTTGTTTTTCAGGGGTTTCAAAAGTTCACAAGGACCTATTTCTAGCATCTTCAAAAATACTGTTCCTTATATATCCATGAAATTACATAGCTGTGGAATACTGACTCCTAACTTAAACATCTCTTGTATTACAGAAAAACAGTGGGTTTTCCTTCCTTCCTTCCTTCCTTCCTCCCTCAATTATTTTCTTTATATGAACAGGTAGGTAAACCAGGCCAAGTGCCAATGTTTTCTAAAATAATAAGAAAGAAGTACTCTGTCAGAATTTCCATGGAAAAAAAATCAAAATTTAAAAGGAAAAACATTTTGTCTGGTTTTTTTTTTTGTTCAAATTTCTCTGATTCTGGTCCTACAGCAAAATATGCAAACTCAAACCTATTTCATGAACACACTTAAATCAGAGCATGCAGACTTCAGGCTAACTCTGGGATCCATCTCCACAGTCTGACCAGGTTCCAGCCTCCTGAGCAGCCTTTGGAGGTGAGTGAGCAGTCAAGAATCAGGCTGCAGACTGAGGGAATTCAGGAGTGCAGTGATGGGAACTCTGAGGAGTTAACATTGTGTCTTAAATGTGAAAACCTTCTGCAGATCACTCTCCTCATAACTCAAAAAAATGTGTCTCTTGCTTTGACCCTAAGGAAACGTGGACATGCAGCTGGGTGGAGGGTGTGGAAAGCTGCCCCCACCTGTGCAGATCCTATGAACCTGTGTCAAAAGCTGCTTGTCCCAGAGATGGGCAAGGAGCTTCCTGAACCAGCTGTGAGTGAAGGAGCTTGGCTGTCATCAGCAAACCTGTGGCAACACATAAAAAACAACATAAGTTTATTTCTCTTTTAAGTCAATTCTTGTGCTGTTTCAGCTCATCATTAACTGGTTTTGTTGCAGCTTTCCCCACAYCTCCTTTTCCTCTGGAAACAAGGCCAAGTACCCCTCCCACAAGCAGCTTATGCTTGGAGAGCTGTGGGGGTTGTCATGGTGGAGATGGGGGTCAGGCTGAATGTCTCAGGTTGGGGGGTGCAAGAGAGGATGCCTATCTTAGTAATTCATACACTGAACCCTAAGCACTGTATAATTTAATCTACATGGCTCACCCCACTCCTCTGTGCCACCATCTGTCACGTTAATTAGTGGGGGAAGACAGGAGAATGTATACAATGGATGTTAAAAAATGTGGGTTTTGCCCGCTATCAGGTGGGAGGAGAGTTTGAGAAAGAACTTCAGGGGATACAGACACAGCTTCCTGGACATACCCTCCAAATTGCTGGGGAAATTAACTGAAAACCAGGCAGACATAAGCTCACTGAACTGCCTTCATTTGGTGATTGGGTTATTTTAACTCTCTCAGGAGATTCCACAGCACCTAAATGCAGCACGATAAAGAACAATTAGTGGCTCTCTGAGAGTGTCTGGAATGGCAAGCAACAATTACTGTCATACTTATCTGGATACAGAATTCTGTCAGAGAAGAGGGAACAGAGAATAGAACCATACTTAGAAAGGGGAGGAATGAAAAGTGGTTTTGCTTCCCTTTGTTGCTAGGAAAGTGCATGTCAGACCCAGCCTAGAAGAGCAGTGCCAGGGGCAGAGTTTCTGTCACTGGAAGGGACTCCAGGGTGTTGTGAAGATACTGGACAAGGTGAAGCTACAAAGAGTAGATAACCATGAAACAAACTGCCCCTTAATAAATGAAAGCTTGCCCTGGAGATACCTTGCCTGAGACTTCTCTGAGTGTGGGGAAGAGGTTGATAGTGAAGGAAAAACAAGCAGAAGATGTCAGCCTAGAAATTCCTCAGAATGCTTGGTTACAGAGGGTGCCTCCAGCAGGCAGGATGCAGCAGCCTAGGTTGACTACAAGCTTTTTCAAAGTGTAAAAACTTGGTAGACAATCCACTCCATATGCACCCTTAACTAACTTGAATTTTCTTCCCACCCTGCTGAATGTTCAATGTGTACTGAATTTAAGTTCTGCAATAAATCAAAGCAATTAAAAATAGTCAACAGTTGCGTTTACATGAGAACAAGGTTTTTCAGATAATTACTCTGGAAGTTGGAAGTGGAACCAAGCAATCTGTCTAATTAGCTTTAAAACCACTCCTGCTTTTCGGAGTCGGGCTGGAAAGGATTTGAGGGGCTTGAATTTCGGAAAGTGTTGCTCAAATAACTCCAGCTTTAACACCAGTCTGAAAGTTCAGTGCGTGTCACAAACCACTGTAATAATAATGGTGGTGATAATAAAACTTTGATAGCAGCCATCTGCCCATTCCAGASAGCTGAATCATTTCCAGAGCTCCCCGAGAGCCAGCACTGACAGGGGTTTTTATCCACTGCACCACAGACAGGGTATAGGCAGGGGCTGCAGCCCAGACCTTTCTGCAATGACRTCAAAGAGGCCGGGCAGCAGCTCCTAAAATCGCTGCAGGCTCGTCCTGATGACATTAGGATACAACAAATGAGGGAAGGGAGAGATGTGCACCCATGTCACAATAACAAGGRAGGACAGCACACTCAGCTGGGGAGGCAGCACTCACTCCCCAGGGTTATCCTCTGCAGAGCTGCTCTCCAAGGCTTGCGTCAGCGCAGGGCTTGGGGTGTGAATTCCATGACTAAGGGGCATAACTCAGCTGGGGAACATTTCACTGGGAGGCCTGGGGGGAAAAAAAAATGAAAAGAAAAAGGCATCAGAATTGTTAAGGCAGAAGGTAAACAAAAAAAAAAAGAACTGTGAAGAGAAGAGGCTCTAGCAAGTCTGTTTAGTAGACATAGGGGGAAAGTATATGATTTAAAACAGTTTATAAGACACAGCTAAGGAGTTTTTCCAAAAACAAACAGGAAACAAAAAAATATCTCAAGATAAATTAATGGAACAAAATATTCAATGATCAGTCATAGCCTGCTGGCAGGGATGCACAATGAGTCTGTTCCAGCCCTGGTGATAACCTACATACAGTCACATCTGCACGTGACCTGAGAGCTCGTATCTGAGCTGGAGGTTGATGGTATTTAAAAGAGGGATATGTTTTTACTCCCTAGGCTCTAAGAGCTGCATTTCTTCTGTGATGCATCTGGACCTGTCAGCCCTGTGGGTAAGCTGGGAAGCTCACATCAGGTACTGATAAAGAGGCATGCAGAAAGCCTGCTCCTTATCAGAGGGCAGGGAAATCTACCTGGGCTTGTCATCTGCCTGGRTSTGTGCAGGGCATTGGACACTGTCCCTCACGGCATCCCTGTCTCCAAACTACAGAGACACGGATTTGATGGATGGACCTCTCAGTGGATAAGAAACTGGCTGGGTGGGTGTCCTCAGACAGGTTGTGGTGAGCAGCTCAGCACAAGCACAGGCTGGGCAGGCTCAGTGAAATAGCAGAGAGCAAGTCCAGCTAAAGGTATTATAGGAATTCATTTAAAACAGGATAGATTTTAGGAGGTTTTGCTGGAAATCTTTGTATTTTTAAAGTTCAAATCAATAAGTGGTTTRCAAACCTCTAAAAAAGAATAATAAGGTGAAAAACCCACAACAACACACTGAATCTCTACCAGTACTTAAAATGTAAGGTGCAGATGATTCCTAATGCAAGGGGGTGCTCTGTTCATTGCACAAAACATTTTGCTATTTGCACTCAATAGATACTCATATTTATGTAAATGAGACTACTGGTATTTGTATGAAATATGCTAATAAATGTTATTTTCTCTACCTCTTGAACATCCTGTGATTTMGCCATTCATTCTAATAGCTGTAATGTGAACATTTACAGTTTCTTTATGCTCTTATTTAATTTTTCCCYTCATATTTTCACTCCACTTAGCAGTACTTGCAGTATTCCAGCTGTACCTCTCAGAATAGGTACACAGTTTAGTGTAATTACACTTATCTATAATTATCAACATTTAAAAGCTTAGGTTTTMCTCCCTGTACCTTTACTTTCATCCTATTTTCTGGAAGCATTGAAAAGAACACCTCTAGTTATATCTAATTGCATCGTGACAACAGGCATTCAAAAGTATTTTTAGTTACTGTGGTTGGTCTTGAAAGGAGCATTCTGGGGACTTTTAAAGGCTTTAGATCTTTAGATCTGAGGAATAAAGAATGAGGCATTRCCACACTGGGAGGCACCAAGTGTCTCCAGGTCCTGTATTTCAGTGTATGGTGCAAGAACACAGAAGTTTCAGAGGGATGGGGAATTATGAATATTCCTCTGAGATGRATTTAAGAGTGAAAAACAAAAGGATCTCTTTTGAGGTAATTGTAGTAATCAAGGGCTRTGATTACCTTTGATTTATGGCACTGTAATGACCGTGTTACCTGATGGAAAGATAATGCAAAAAGACCTGCAAAAAGTCAGAAAGGAGATAAATAAAACAACCCAAAGGCAAAACCTTCCTGGGATCTAAATACTTTGAGTGTTTCTAGTTATTACCAGCTGTTCTTTGTCCATAAAATCCTCTCACTCAAACACTTTGCCATGCTGGTGACAGGGTTGTGTGGCAGAAGACAAAATGCCTTCCTTGCCTTGTGATTTTTCCTCTGATTAAGCTGGGCTTAGTCGTGATGTGCCAAAGRGGTAATTCAGGAAAGCCTCAAGCCCCCTAAGTCTGTTATTTTTTTTGTAAGGCAGCAAACTTAGACTGAGTTCTGAAACAAAACAGAGCAGTGGCAAATTTACAGTAAGCAATGRTTCTGCTGGAGGATTAATTTTAAAAGTCAAGCAAAGATACAGAAGGATACAACCTAAAAGCATCAGACTTCAGGGTGAAGATTTTAATTGGGTTCTGGATAAGGATCACTCCCAGAGCTGTGTGGGAAGATGAAGAAGAGCTGAGGATCAATGGACATACCCCACATTTGGTGCCTGGGGACAGAGCCACAGCCGGGCATGACACAAACCAGAAACTCTCCTGTGACAGCTGAGCCTCTTCCAGCCCTTTGCYGAACTTGATAAAGTGACCAAGAGGGTGAGCAAATGCTTCCATGATGATCCTTGTAGCCATGCTCCCAAAAAGAGGCTGACTTGGAGCCAAGGGTCTTCAGGGACAGAGATAACCCAGGGCAGGGGGCTCGGACAGCAACTGGGAGCTGCTGGGCTCAACACTTCCCTGCCGAGTTTCCAGATGTTCCCAGTGAGTCTGAAGCTTTTGCCAGACCTTCTTTCTCAAAGAGAGGGAAAGGAACTGAAAGGATTAGGAATTCTGGACAGAGGAACCATCTGAGCAGGAATATAAATACAGAGAGTGAACGGTGCAGTTGCTGACCTAAGGAACATTCAAAACAAAAAACCAGGCTTCAGTTATACTGTTCACATGAAATGCCCTCAATTCAATGCACAGAAGCCAAAAGTTATCTCATGAGATGTAAGAGACTGGAAATACACCATTTTCAAACTTTCCAGAGGTGCATTAAAAAAAAACCAAAAAAAAAACCAAAACCAACCAACCAACCAACAAAAAAACACGAAACCCCCCCCCCCCAAAAAAGGCAAAAAAACCCAAAAAAATAAAAAAAAGAAGAAAAATCTGATCTTTGAGATGCCCCAAACTAAGACTTGAGAGGCTTGTGCATTACTCAGAGGCCAATTTTCCCAAATTAGAGAGAACAAGTTGAGTATTTGAGTGCTCAGGTGTTTGATCATTCACTGTTCAAATGGACACAGGCTGCTCATATGGATTGGGAGAGATCCTAGGATCCCTTGAACCCAAAGTCTAATAAAAAAGTGAAATATTCTCTACAAAACTTTCAACTTCACAACCTGGCCTTTTAAGTGTTAATTCAGATAATATACCTTGAGAAACATCTCTACATTTTTCGTAAATTTGAATCAAGATGTAATTTTTGTAGCTAAAAGCTGTCTCTAATCATAATTCTCATAAATATTCATATGATCAGTGTTCTTTTAGTTCTCTGTCCATTTAAGATTCTGATCTCTCTCCTGGGATCAACTGCCTGCTGGAATGAATTCCACAAAAGAAGTCTAAAAACACTGATAATCTGTAGGGATGGGATTGCTCAGGGGACTTTATTCAGCTTATTTCAATGTTAGATGAGCAAGATTTTTATATTCACCCTTTTACTATGTCCAAAAAATCATACTTTAATAAAGATGGYTGATAAAAAAAGCTTATTTCCAAATTTCAGAAACACATTTATTATCTTCCATTACCCAAAAAAGTAATAAATATGAAAAATGAAGCTCCTATGAGATGGAGTTATGGCAATTCTTAGACAAACTTTTTTTATGAACTTATAKAACTCCTTTTATGTGTTGCAACATTTTTCCATGTAAAATGACAGCCAAACCTCTCTTTTTGTTCACAGGTTTTCAATAAACAACTCTTCTTTCAATTTGGTATCAACACCCCATAACTGGCACAAGTTTTTATAGCAGGAATGATTCTAGTTTCATTMATTCTCCTTTTTTCATGATCCATTTTCTTTTCCTTCCCCTGAAAATCCATAAATCACTCCTGCTTGATTTTGCTATTTTCACAGAAAAAAAAAGGGATATTGGATTGGATTTTTTAAAAGTACATTTCAGATGGAACAAAGTTCTCACATACAGGACAGAATTCAACTCATGCAAACAAACCAAGCTTCTTAAAACTTAATTGGACTAAAGTAATTAGTCCAATTAAAAATAAAAAAAAAAAGTCCAAAAAAAATACAGGGATATAATTAGTCAAAAGCATTCCAAATTTTTGAACAAAGCTACAAAATAAAAGGGACACCATCATCCTCATTACCATGAGCAGCTGTAGAATGAGGGAGTAAAAAATCGTTTCCAGAAAAGGTGATCTTGAGAGCTTCTGCCACRGTGCTGGAGGAAGAGGAAATTCAGAATGACAAAGTGGAGAAATTAAGGTCAGAGAAGACAGGCTAACATTTCACAGTTTCACACAAAATATTTCACAGGGTTTTCATATTCTACATGACTCTTCTGCTAAAAAAAAAGGCAAACAGGAGGGAGGAAACACTGGCTGGGTTCTGCAGAGGAGACACAGGGGCTGTCCTTGCTGYTCCAGCTCTGCCATCAGGGCAGCACTGCTCTGAAACAGGAATGAGTGTAACAAGGTGTGCAATCAGAGCAAAAACACCACGGCAATCTCCCCAGGTTCTTTAGGACCAGCAGGCATTGCCCAGTGCTGAGGAGCAGCCTTCAAGAAAGAAGTGGGCMAAGTGAGGAGGCTGTGGACAGAATAGACCAGATAGAAACATAAGAAAATATATTGTATGGGGGAAAGTTGAAGAAAATGATAGAAAATAAAAACAACCCAAACCCACAGGATTACTTTTTTTCATGGATCAGATTTATAGGTTTGAATGACAGTGAAAAACAAAAGATTGGGAAAAATTAGGAAGAMTATTCATATGATATTCAGATGAAAAGATTACACATGAATTCTCAAAACACTTCATAAATGAAGATTTGTGAAAAGAAAAACATGGCTGATTTGTTATCTGTATACTGCATTTCCTGAAAGGCTRTGGAGGGATTTTTTYYCCCYCMRG
>CADDXX010000584.1:240641-256376 GCA_902810485.1 Alauda arvensis
ARRAAWYMMCMAWWWWAAAWWWYCYTTTWWWAAAAAAAAAMCATAGTTAAATTAGAACTAATTTTAAGTTGTTTCACTCTCTGTTTTTGTTCAAGGGGCACTGAGGCAACAAAGATGAATTGCTGATTACTGGGGCTGAATTATCAAGAATAAAACTGAGGGAACTTTCCTTCTGCAGAGGYAATATTAATTGCTGGCAGTTAATGRCAGAATTATAGGTTCATTTTGGTTTTATATAAAACTTTATCGAATTAATTGAACCATGTGCACTGTGTCATAATGGGAAACATCAATAAACTCTAAGGGAAATTTCATTTCATTTCTGCACTGGAGGTTWTTGTAAGAGCTTGTGTTTTTCAGTGCAGATACAGCTGCACAGCATTTGGCTGTTCTGCCTGGGTTTGCTCATCTTACGCCAAGGAAAAGAGACCATTATCCACTAACATTTTATAGACTGTTTGTACTCCAAATATTCCATGTCAAAACTAATTTAGCARGCTGAGTTCAGGAGGAGAAGCAAGTTGGTTCATGCTAGGAGTGGAGGTTAAGGTTTGGAGAGCCTCAGATGTCTGAATATAACCAGGGACAACTGACAGGGGACTCTCAGCACCCCCAAAATCATCTTAGAGTGAGCTGCTACACTTCTGGGCTTCTTTCTCCTTCCTGCAAGCCTTAGCAGGAGCCTGAACCTAAGAGTTGTGCTGATCCCATCCTCTGCAAAGCCTACTGAAGGCATGAAATGATGAATTACATAATAATTGAATTGAGGCRGTGTTTGCACATCATCACTCTTCCTGTTATATGCTATCTCTTTTTCCTTATTGCACTTGAGAAGCCTGACACAGACTGAGGCCATCCACAGCACGTGAACGTGGCCTTTGGAGCATCACAAACACAGCTCCCAAATCCTCTGTGGATGAGTCCCTCCTGTACCTCAGGCTGCTGCTGCAGCAGTAGAGACAGGGAAGGGCATTCATTAGCTCGTTAAGCTTCTCTTCATCAAGATAAAACCCTCCTGCTCGTATCAACAGAGCATCACAATTGGGTTCTTGTCCTGTGATCCCCCTCTGTGTACTCACTAAGAGATAACACATCTTTCTGTCAGTGTGCACTCCTGCTGGGATCTTTGTCATGCTTGACACTCAGAAAGTCTTCCTTCTGGTAAAGACTTCCATAAGCTTGAATAAGGTTGCATCAATGAGTCAAAGAACTTTGATTTGGTCCAGTTTCACAGATTCTTGCAATTCTGAGTTGGTTTACTCTGCAAATACAAAGGAAGTAAAATTACAGAGGTGATTCCGCTGCTTATTTTTGCCTGTATCACAACATGCAGGCAGAAAGGGTTGACACAACTGTTATTTGGCTGGACCTGYCCCAAGTTTAGCTCATCTGGGCTCTCTCCAGTGGTTGAACAAGAGTAACTATGCCAACAAATGAGGAATAAGCCTATTGTCATCCTTTTTAAGATCTCTATCTGAGCCATTTGATTCAGCTGCTTCCCTGCAAAGGCACGATGCAGTAGGAGCAGTTCAAACCAGGCTACTTTGGGAAAAACCCTTTAACCTGCAAGAACTGATGGCAGTTCTGATATGAAATACAGCAGATTCAGGAGYTGTGACAGGCAAATAGCTGTGAAAGAGCTGAGGCTGCTGAAATAAATGTTCACAGTGACAATAAGTCAGCTCAAGCCAATTTGTAACACTCAGAAATTCTTTCAAAAGGAGAGGCCAGTGAATTTGGTCTGTGACCATCTCCTGAGGAAACACTGTGCTTATTGGTGGCTGCCACACTCAGTTGTGACCATCACAGCAGCGATTCCAAAGCAGCACGTGCAACTTCTGGGCAATGTTTTCAGATGCGCTTTATCTGAATTTGTTACAGATTGTGTAAGTRAAACAAAAACAAATGTTGAATTCCTGTAAGAATAGCAAAATAAAAGGTTTTCTTCATAAGCAGACAGATCAGAATTTTGGGATAAAAGTTATTTCAATGCTATTCATTTACTCTGTTGGCCAAACTCTTCCTCCCCACCCAGCCAAGGACTCAYGCCAAGCTCTGGATAAATCATTGGCAGCCATTTCCATGACATGGTTGGCTTGAAAAGGCTTGGAAGGAATTCCAGCACTGAGAATTCAGCTGCAGGTGGAGGAGCACAATCTGGAATGCTCAAGGGCAGTCATCTCCACACACACTAGCATTTGCAATCTTTTTTTCTGGCTCACAAAAACTTGTGCAATCACAAGCACTTAGTGTAACACTCCATTACTGCTCACAAGCATCTCTATCACTGCCTGCACAGCAATGGGACTGAAGCTATTGGCTTGACTTTGAAGTAAATCCTCAGAAGTGGCAAGCCCTTCATCAATTCATATTTTGTTCAGTTGGTGTCAGCATTCCTCAACAGACAGAAAAAGGTGCTTCAGTTCCATCTCCTAATGCTTGGCTGAGGATGGCTCCAAAATCACAAAAAAAGATGCATAGCTCGTAATCAGCAAGACCCTCTGTTCATTGTGATGGATGAATGTGGAGTTGGACAGCAGTTGCTCAATATTTTGGAACGTCTCTATATGCTGGCAAACCCCTCTCTTAGGAGCTTCCTTGCTAACAGGCAGCCAGGCATTTTAATTACTGCTGACTTTTCTAAAACAGGTTTTCTGCTGTAGTGGTTAAAGCAAAAGGCTCCCTTCCCTCAATCTGCTTCCACTCTCACCAGTACAACCCAAATACAATGTGTTTGACCTTTTTTGCAATATTACACTGCTGATTTCTGCCTAGCTTGCTGTCCATTATGACCCACAGGGTTTTTTTTTTGTCTTGGTTTGATTTTTTTTGCAAAGCTCCATTGGCTTCCTACCTGTACAGCTCTGTGGAGCTTTTCTACCTCAATGAAGTCAGCATCTTTAAATCTATATAATGTTTGTTTCTCATGTAATACCATGGTATTAAGCTCCTAATGTCCAGGTATGTTGGCAGATGAAGATCCTACTACCAGGTTTGAAAGGCAGCATTCATCTTTCTTCAGTGTGCATCATCCATCTTAATACACATTCAGGCTGATTCCTTTCCTCTGCAAACAKAAACATCAGAGAATTGATTTAGAAAAGAGATGGCACTGAAAYGCTTTGTCTTGATTTTTAACCTCAAAGCACTTCAGTTAAAATGCTTAGCAACAAAGCACATCTCAGCAGAAAAAGGGAATGACGCTCCTTAATTTYCATCTGTGAAATTGAAGGCTCTGGACAATGAAAAAGTGGTGTAGGCAATAAAGGAGCCTTCAGCAAGATTATGATTTTGTTCTTAAGCACAGCAGGCCCACAGTGAYGGTATAATGGCACACATGTTGGCTTTATGGCTATTTTTTGTCTGGGATTTCCTGTTTTGTTACCTCCATGATCAAATGAGTGTCCTCATGGTTAGGATTCCCACATCCTGCCTAACTTAARGGACACTCCTTAGCATGTCCACCTCAATGTTAAATGAGCTGTCATTCAGATCCCCCATAAAGGCTGTTTTTCCAGAAACCTTAGAGCTGCACTGAAGGTGATGAGTTATGTCCAGATCTCCTCCACACCTTCCTATGATGAAGGTGTTGAGTGTGTGCATGCAGCTGAGAAAGAGCCCGAAGGAGTTGGTGGCCCAGAAGCTAGAAAACAAAGTGACTTGGTAGAAGATCTAAGCCCAGAAATGAGCCTCCATTGTTTAAAATTGGAGAGGTCAGTGAGGAAAAAAGCTTGCCAGGTTGCTTCCCACCATTTCTAGCAGTCAGATTGTTGGGATAGAAATCATCAGTAGGGACCTGTCCTTGTTTAGTCTCTACAAGGAAATGTAATAGCAACCATGGAAGTTTTTAGTGCAGGAAAAAAAAATGCTTGGGTTTCTGTCTAGACAAACAGAAATACCTTAGAGTTTTTGTTTATTTTTTTTCTGAATTGTAGAGGATTAAGAAGGACTGTTTTCACGTCATTTTGGAAATAGCAATTCTTGTCAGATCTTATCTAGACTGCTGGCAAAATCTATAATGTTTGCTGGGCTTAATGTGTAACTTAAGAACTTCAAAAGGGGCACAAGTGTTTGAAAACGAATGCTAATCTAATACTAAAGTAAAATTGAGTTAACATTGAACAATTTTCAAGTTTCATTTGCATCTCAGTCCTTAAAATGTCTTTCAAATTAAAAGAACTTTAACTGCGCTATGAAGCAAAATGCACAGAAATCTGCTTCTACAAAAAGAAAAGTAATTTTTAACTTTTAAGAGAAAATATTGACACCTAGAAATGATACAGCAAAGAAATTATGTTACCTCTGGTAGGAAGAGCAATCCAAGAGAAGTTTAGGACCATGGTACAGTTTATAAMCATGACTAAAATGAGCACAAGAAATGGAACACGAGAGACATAATAGTTCTTTTTTCCTGCTATACATCCTGCTCTGACACAAAACTGACATGGCAGGCTAAAGTACAATTCACAAGAACTTATTCCCAGCTGCTGAAGAGTTACTATCTTTACAGSAACTAATATTTTTATTTCACCTGTTTGCCATGAACCATAACCTTAGCTCTTTCATTACAATCTCTCACATATTCCCTCTCTGTAGAAGTGATAATCATCTCTCTTGCCACGGAAAATGGACCCTGTCTTCTCACCATCATGCAACAGAGATAGGGATAGGTAGCAGTCAAAACACAAAGCAAAACCCCACATTTTTTGCCCCAGACTCAAATACATGACCCAGGGTCATGTATTTTTTGATTCATTGTGATTTACRCTGCTCAAATATCTCATCAATACATAAGAAACAACACCAAGAAAGTAGCTACAATATGCCAAAAACCAGGACTCCAAGCGCAAATTCCTCCAGATTGYTCAGATTCCAGTGCCTGAATCATAAACCAGATTCATGGGTTTTGGCCCTGGCCTCTCTGCAAACAATGTGGAGGCCCCTCTTCCAGTGAGCTTTTGCCAAAATCTTTAGGGAACAGTGTGTCACTTTCTTGAGACTGAGGTGAGTGACGAAAGCTTCAGAAAGGAGCAGCTGACCCAYATTGCTCAAGAGGAGCTCTGTCCCTGGAGAAGATGAGCAAAGGAGAGACACTTCATTTTGGATGAGAAATTCCATCCAGAAATTTGCCAAGTTCTTTGACTCACACAAATCGGAATCTGCCCCTGGCCCTGACCTGCCCACCAAACCCCAATCCTGGCACATTTAATGCAGTGCTGCCCACTGATCCTACCTTTATACAACACATTTATTGTTCCTGGTTAAGCCATGGGAACACAACTGCGCTGTTTCTTTCCCTTATCCACAAGGTAACAAAAAAGGGGGATGGCATAAAGAGTCAGAAATATGCTCTGGCTATAAATAGACTCCTTAATTGCTTAGCACGCTTCAATTATTTCATTGCACAATTACAGTTGTCAGTTCTTCACTCCAAAGGATCCTTCTTTGCTGCTAATCCACAACTCTGATGGAAGCAACGCAGCATCAGGAATTTCTRTGTGCAGCAAAACACAGCCAATTATAATCAACACTGGCGAATTCTAATTTGACATTAGGCATCATTAACTCCGTGAGAAATTACCCTTATAATAATATTCAACAGGAAGCAAAGGCATCTTCAGTCACTCATGCTCACTGTTAGGTGGAGTCACAAAGTTCCTGTTGGCTTCTTGATTAACTACCTGGATTTTTGGGCAGCCCAGGAACCTGTGGTGCCAAATTCTTCCAAGTAAAAGACTTTTTCTACCATCTCCTACTGCTGCAGAGCCCAAGAGGATCCAGAAGATTCCTAGAATCCTAGAGGAAGGCTGAAGAGAGCCTATTGCACAAAACAGACCTTTCAGTTTTTGGACTCCTAAGTCTTTGACATGGAAGAGGAAGGTTAATTCAAGTGTGCTCTTGAAGCTCTGGCAACCTTTCAGCTGAACRTCAGGAACTGAATGTTCTCTTCAGTTTTGAAAATTCTTCTCCAGTTTTMAGGCCTTGCTTCACATCTGACAGAATGGTTTCATCTTGGCTCTCTCTGCCTGAGGATATGGTCACTCAGAGGCATCTTTGTCAGGGCAGCTTAACAAATGGCAGCTCCTCAGCCCAGGTTGCTAAATGCAGAAATTGATTTTGTGGAGAAAATAGCCCCTCTGCTATCCAGGTCTTCTCCCTGTTGTAATCTCAGCTATCCTTGCAACATTAGGTTAGAGGTCTTGTTTGAGGTGAAAAATATAGCATGAGATAGGAAATGCTCAGTTGGCTTCTGTTCAGTTCAACAACTGAACTGTTCAMAAGTCAGGTAACCCAAATCAAAGCCAGTGGATACTTGTTGTGCTCTGTGGGCTGTCCCAGGCAGAACCAGGACAAGATGGAGAATTACACGAGACAAAGCAACAAAGAGGGAAGGGATGCAAACAGCAGCACTGAAACCTGATATGCCAGATTTTGCAATGGTCCTTGCTTCAAAGAGCTGAGTGTGACAGAGAAAATCACTCCCATGTGGCAAGTCTGGTGACTCTCAGTGACACAGAGAAATCTCTCTGAATTTCATTAAATACACTGTGTACTTCGTGGCATCCTCCACTTTTGTATACCATGGATAATAGTATTTCTTCACATTTACATACAATTGCTTGAAAAATATTATCAGAAACCTTCAGGATGAAATCCTAAGCCCAGTGAGGTTAATTAGAGTTTAGCCATTTGSTTTAGGAGAGCCAGAGTTCATATTTATAATCTTCTCATTTTCTGTTATCATGCATTCTTTTTCAAACTTCCCTTTTTCCATTTAGAAAGTGCTCTTACGATAGCAAAGCAAACATCCCATGGATATAGAAACCTGACAAGGAATGAGCCTCCTGTGCTAAAAGCAATCCAGACCGCTAAATTTTTCATTAATTAGTATTTCTCAGAAAGTTTCTGATTAGCCTCCCAGCTGCTTCCAACACTTCAGTCTGAAACAGCCCAATAAATACAAAAAACATGTTTTCACATTTTTAAAAGCTAATGGCTCACAGCTTCTAGCTTTTGCATAGGCCAAGATGACCAGAAATAAACTGGGCAAAAAAAAAAAWGAGCAGGGAAAGCAAAGGCAAGTTCCACAAGGAACTGCTTCAGAAACCACAAATGAGAAAAAACAAGATAAAAATTAAAGCTCAGTAAAATTGTACCCATCATCCTTCTTAATGAAGGGCTGCTTTTTACTGGCAATACTAATTTTTCTAAGGTTAAAATAGTGTTAGTACTATATATACATGTCCATATAGTATCTTCAGTGAGGCTACTAAAGGTAAAAGATAATCTATGAGCCAAAAAGCATTTTGGACTCAGATAATTCACTGGTAAGCAGACATGCCTTTCTGTAAGAACTAATGTAGAAAAACAAAACAGAAGCTGTAAAAAAAGACATGAGGCATCATATTGCTCCTACAAAATGAAGTSTCTATGTTAATTTTACTCACAATATTGTTATTTGTGAGCCCTGTGTCAGGGCTGAGGGGAAAATACATCACAAACACACACATTTTTTGGTCCAAAAGTAAGGCCCCTTCCCTGATCTTGCTTTAATAAACACACCACAACATTCATATTTAAAATAACAAATGAACAGGACACTTCACTGCACACACTTGCATCCCTGGGGAGAAGAAGGGATTACAAACAACATGTGACAGATGTTAATCACATAACTTAATGCACTATTGAAAGTGGGTCAGCCACAGCAARGAAGAGCAGCCCATTGGAACCATAAAAGGATGGAACAGAACTAGAATGTATTATAAAGACCTAGAATATGATTGAGATGTGAATAATTAATTTGGTTTGTTTCTGATGTGTGAGAAAGTTTGTTTTGAACGCGTGTTTGAGGTAAGTAACCTCTCTTATCTGGACAGCCAGTGTCAGAATCAATATTTGAGATGGCAATTAACTGGACACATCTCACATGGAGATGTGGTTAAAATCAATTGGAGAGGGAAAGCAAATAATAAATTAATTGATCTTTTTAACTGTATTCTTTCAAACAAATGCCCTCTGTGGTCATTTTCCTAAAGGCATGGACCAAAAAACCAGGCAGTATCTTTTCACAGGGTAAGGAAGACATTAGCAAGGAAACATCTGACTTTCTGTAATAATGAGTTTCATGTTGTTTGCTTCTCACTGATCCAGCATTCAAGAGACAGGAGTCCAAACTTACCACTAAAAGCCTCACAAGCAACACCAAACCCCTTTACTATGGTATTAACAACTGAGCATGGCAGGGAGGATTAGAAGGGTGATGTTTTTAYGTCAAGTCATTTTGGTTGAAGCAGAATTCTAGGCAGCACACTTTATACCTGCAAATCTCATCTCCATGATTGCAGCTACATTGAGRTAACTTTGACTTTTTGCTCCACTGATTCACTAGAATTTAAATTCCAGGAATCAATCTTGTTTCAGGAATACTTTAGTGCTGCCTTTTTGCAGCGAAGATAAAATTCAATCTGTCTGTAAAAGACTGGATCAAATATWTTCTTCTCTTTTATCTATTTGCTTTGCCTCCTAAATATAAGTTTGCTGAGCAAGAACTGCTTCTATGTATTAAACCAATGCCCAGAATAACACGACTGAGATTTTGACTGGGGCCTCAGACAACTGCAACAGAAATARGACACAACCATAATAAATTCTTTGGAAGAACCCTTCCTTTTGCAATCTAAAGGGAAAGGGTTGTGCAATTAGAATGACATTTTATCCTTCATTTCTGTAGAAAGGAAAAAAAAGAAAAGAATATTGACAGAAGCACTGGMCTCCTAAACTAATTTTGATCTGACTGCAATTCCCCAGCACTAATATTACAAGATAGAGACAAGTAAATCCCTGTGAAATATGGCCAAATAAAAATTGCAATTGTTCCAAAGTTCTTCAAACAAATAGAAAAAAAAATCCCCAATAAACAGGTCTAATTGCAAGAGGACTAAAAAAGAGCAATCCAAACATATCAATTCAATAATGAAATACAAAAAAGACAAGTGCAAATTAGGAAATTAGGAATGCATTTAAGAAATTMATTCATTTGGAGAATCAATCACCTGGAGGGTTAATAAACAAATGATTCTTTCCTCACACAGTGTCCCTTTAATTAATACRTGTACAAACTTCTGTGGCTGGAGCTCAAGGAAGAGAATGTAGATGACAAAATCTGTCCATCAGGACATCTGGGCACAGCTCTCTGTCTTCCTACAGGAAAAGGTCACCAAAGAAATACCACAACTGAGGGATTTTATCCAAGAATTGTTTGCACAACCAACATTTTTAGTCTAAACTGGGCAATGCTGCAAAGTGTGTGCAGGTCTCAGACCTTGTGGAAGGCAAACCTGGTGCTCATGGATGGGAGAGATGGAGATCCAAAAAAGCAGATGTCTTCCCACACAGCCACTTTAGGGTGGCAGCTGCTTCCCACTCCTGTATTTGAAGCACAAGCCCTCCAAAGGCAGGGAAAGTGGTAAGCCATGAACAGGAAACAGCACTGCTTGGGTTGGCTACACAGCCTGTGCTTTGCTGGAATGGTTTTGAAAGATTAAGCAMCAAAAGAAGTCTGGAGGAGGGAGATGCTGGGGGGAGTGGAAGGGGAAAACACTGGTTCATCTTGTAAAAGCACCAGGTGCTTTAGACAGCTTTTCACCCCCAGGGCAGCTGCTGCTCGTCCCCAGAGTAAGCGTGGTGAGACTGATTTCAGCTGAATCCTGAATGGAGCTGGGTGTGGTGGGATCTCCCTCATGGGCTGCCATGTGGAGAAGAGAGGAGCTGTGCCACAGCAGCTCTTGTTCTGCTAGAAAAGCTCCTACAGGAGGGTGGCCCATAAAAAAAAGAAAAATTGTCTAAGTATCAAAATGAAGCATTTAAGGATGCCTTCTACATTCAGTACTTTATGCTTCATGGTCTAGAATCATAAATACTTTGACTAACAGCRATGTAACAGGCAGTGAAGATGAAGGCAACTTCATTTTGAAAGTTCTCCTGCCATGACACAGTGAAGTATTCACTACACAGCTGTTTATATCATTTAAATCTTTGGTGCATTTTATTTTGCATCACAGTTTTGGAGCAAATTGAAACTACTCGTATTAGTCTTGGTAACTACTGAGAAAAAATGTCAAAACAAAATSTGCTGGAATTCAAGAGGGATTATAAATACACAGAGGAACTAGTTAAAGCTCTTACCATCATATGYCAAAAGTTATTTTCTAGCAGGTTTTAAATGTGCTAATTTTTTTCTTTTTTTTTTGTTGTTGTTTTTGGGTTTGTTTTTGTTTTTTTTTTTTTAGTCCGGTATTGACACAAGGAAAGTGTCAGAGTGTAGGAACAGCTCAGGTTCTCTACAAGATTCTTAAAGGGAGAGAATACATCTACTASTTCAGTTCACATGCAGTTTTCTAAAAAGCCTGAACCCAAAACCTCAGATGATAACAGGCTGAATTCTGGAGATAATTTGTATCCAAGCATTGCATTAATGCTATGAATCCTTCCTCAAAGGGAAGCATTTTTAATGTATTGTGTGCCAAATCCCTCATCTACCAGCATCAGTAAATGCAAGCTGTCAAATGCCCAGCTTAGGAGTTATTAAATTACTGTGGTTCAAAACTTAAAATGCTGTCTCTCTTGAGATTGTGTGAGAAAGTGCTCAGAGTGTTTGGGCTGATGTTTGCTTTTTCTACCTGCATTTACCTTTGTGAATCCTAGACAAAACCCAGCTCCCATGCAAACTTCCAGAGTAAAAATCCCTGAAAAGATCTTCACTGTCTCTGTCACTTTGGGTTATGTTATGAGAGAGGCTGGATCTCTTGCAATGAAGCACAATAAAGTCTTGCAATAAAGCCCATTTTCATGCCCTTAGCAGGGCAATCTCATAAATCGCTTTCTTTGAAACGGCATCGAAAAGAAAACCCCCTGTGGGAGACTGACTGTGATTCTAGATGAGTGATTGGGMAGAAGGGGGTCTTAATGGTGAGCAAAACATTCCAAGAGATGATAATAGCCTCARTTCCCCCCTAAATTAATTCCGAGAAAAGACTCACCCAAGAAGAAGTAACATATATTGTTATTTCACTCGATGCTAAAGAAGCAATTTAGGATGAAATCATGTGGTTCTAAAAGACAAACAGCATTTTTACTGATCCAGATGCTTCAGCTGCAAAAGATACAATCCTCTGTTTTTCTTACTCTGGCATTCTTATGAGTGGTATTGGTAGAGTCTTCAGCAAGGGGTTTTCTGTCAACAATCTCAAGCAGTTCAAGAAAAAAAAAATGCTCAGAGAAGAAATAATGTTAGTGGTTGGAGAGAGAAATATGAATCTGAGAGCTGAGCATGGAACTAAGTGAGAAAAGAACCTCAAAACAATATGTCTGAGGTGACAGCAGGGGATTTATTCATAGCTCTTCACTCTGCATCAAGAAATCGTGGTAGGGGGGATTGATAAAGGGGCAAACTGAGCTGGGAATCATGAACTTGGCTGTAAAAACATGTCGTGGGTATGCTTGAGCACATTCAAATCCCTGCTCTCAAAACAGCAAAAGATTAGTGGAGAAAGGGAAAATATGTTTTTACTGAACGTGCCAATTAATGAGAACCCATGAGAACCAGTTTCTCATTTTACACATTAACAGGCAATATTTCTACCCTATCTTAAAGCAGTTTCTTTTTGCCTTAAATACCRTGTAGATTTACTGACCACCTAATAACAAATACTCCCTGAGCCAACTTTGTTAGGTGTTGTGAGAAATTCTCTTTCCCTTCTTTCGTCACATGACCCTCTTTCTTATGATCTATGAAAATATTTGTTCTTAGGAATTATTTTCCAATTCTCCCCCAAAAAAGAAAAGATCCAGGGAATTGTCTGCAGCTGAGGTGAGTCAAATTGCTGTAACTTTAAACAAACTAGAGCCAGTACTATAAATATTAATACCTGGCAGAAAAGAATCATCAGAAGTGACTGCACATTCATGCTTACCCAAAGTTTTCAAATGGAGGAACCCTGAAATAAAAATAATGCACTTTGTAAATGTGCCTTTAAGTTAAAAATAAAAAAAAAGTTATCAAAATACGTAGCTGTTCTATGACAACAATGAATTCAATCCAAACTTACCTAGGTAGCCTAGATGAAGGCACTAGTCCAGGTTTATGGAAGCATCTGAATTGGCAGTGTAACACATCCTAAGGCAACAGGATTTTGGAAATAAAGACRTAAACACAGGAGTTCTCCACCATTCTGTCTAATTGCCTGACATTAAAGAAACAAGAGATCAGTTCTATACTGAGGTTGCCYAGTTTCCCTTCTCATAAAATGAAACTTCCAGATTTTTTCTTCATAAATCAAAACACCATAGAAACACAGAGGCAGCATTTAGGAAAAACTGACAATTGGATCCCATCAGATCACCATCAACCCCACCAGACTGCTGGCTTTATCTTGATCTTATTTTCTCCAAAAAAATCGAGTATATTTGGTCTTTCCTCCACTACATGCCCTGAGGACAGAAGCTTTCCTCTACTGAGTTCAAAACACATCACAATATATCACTTAATAGCTGTAAAACCTGATTAGGAGTTTAAATTCTCCTCATCTCACCTATGTGACAAATCCCACTGTAGGTCTGTCAATGCAACTGCAAACTGAATATGATTTGAGGTCATACCATGCTTTTAGTTCTACATAAGATTATTTCTTGAGCAGTTTCCTATATCTTTACTTGCTCATGCTGTGTTTGAATTCATGCAAAGCCCTTGATTCAAGTCACTGAKTCAAATTCTGCAGAAGAATTAAAGGCTACCAGCACAAATCTCCAAAGATGCACAGTATAGACTCTSTTTGTTCAAAAGGAGACTCAAGCTTGTATGGCCTTTGTTCCATTCAACTCTGAAATTTGTTTTGAATCCTGACCTGCAGAGTCCTTGTCCAGTTTCCATATCGGGGTCCAGCTTGTGCTTATCTGCAAACCAGCCTCATTTCAGTGTTTTTAAAAGGTATTGGATCCCAGCTCCTTGGAATGCCAGGAGAGTTACCAGTGAATCATATAGAAGGCTTATCAATTAAAATATTGCATAATTTGGCTTTACATTTTTAATGAACTCAGTAATGAAAAATYATATTATATCAGTTTAAAATGAACTGTTTGGCCAACTCTGGTGCTGTCCTTTTATCTTTTCTTCTGTGAGGAGACTTTACTGACCATCTCCATGGAGAAGCTGAAAGACAGAGATAAGAATCACATAACTGAAAGGCAACTGTCTAGACTTTGGCCCCAATTTGTTTTATTTTAATACAGTTATTGCATAATTGCTTGCAAATATCTTTTCAGTTCTCACAGCTCTAAGATTTATATCACCCCTGGCTAGCTGGCATTCACAAGATACACAATGCTTGTAAAAACTGATAACAATATGAACAAAAAAAAATGCTGGGGGGAAAGATGCTTTGCAGCCACTATCTGAAACTATCAATCTCTGTATTGAKACCCTAACATTCAATAAATATGCAAATTTTACACAGCCAGGTTTATTTTTAAAGCAATAATAGTTTCTGTAAGTGGATTCAAAGCTCTTCTCTCTCTCACAGCTCACAGCTGAGCTCCTTTACATGAATCCCAAGTGGGGAGCAGTGCAGTCTAGTGATGCTGAACAAAGTGYACTTCCTCTCCTTTCCAGATACCAGATACTTGCTGCCCTTCATCCTCTCTACCTGCTGATTTGAAAAGCAGTGGCTGCTTTTCAGCYCRTGCAGAAGTACCCACTCTTCCTTTGGGTGTCAGACAGGGAGTGTGTGCACCTTGGGCTCTCTCAGAGGAGCTGCATGCCCGAGGCTTTCTGAGCAAATCCCTCTGTGGGCTTGTGTTTGAATGTGCACCAAAGTGTTCTGAAGATAAGACTGCAAATAAACAGCTTGGATCTTTTGGCACCAGCAATGGCAAAGTGTCTTTAGAATGGCCTTTTGAAGGCAGTTTCTCCACAATGGGCTTTTGATCAAATTCTGGAACTATTAAGTGCAATGTAAAACCATTAAACTTGTTGTTTTAGACTAATGCTGGGAGATTCCAGCTTTCACCTACATCCATTTATGATGTAATTTATCGAGGTGAAAGCCATCGAGGTGAAATTAACTTCAGAAAAAGCCTAATAAAGTTACAACCATGTGTTTAACCAAGCTCAGGCTGCCTGATGGCAATAAAATAAARTAAAAATGGGCCTTGATTGAAAAGCTCTGCTATCATTTTAAGAACACGAGAGTGGGGAAATCTGAGCTGCATCTCCCACAGCTGCAGGACCTCATCTCTGCTACACACGTGACAAGGGAGCACAACTCCCACTGAATTSAACTGCTCTGCATTTTCCATCTCTCTCWGTGACAGGTCAGATTCCCCACTGGYATAAATCAACCCATTCCACTACAGMCCAGACAAGCTGGACTGATTTACACCAGCAGAATTCTTGGTCTGACCTCTTTCCTGTCCTGCAGCGATTGCASGACCAGCTCAGAATGGCTCTTGGAAACCTTTGTGCCTTCAGCTTCTGGGCAGTTTTGGGATCCCTCTGCCCATGGAGGCAGAGGAGAACTGCTCTTTTTGGAAGGGGGATAGAGGAAATTTGTGGCCCAGGTTTCTGCTCAGAGCCAAGAGAAGCCCCTGTTSTCCCATGGAGAGCGCAGGAGCTCCTCATCAAAGAGCAAAGGCACTGCAAGACTAAACAAACAAACATGTGACAGCCTCCACCCTCTCTGCAGCTCTGTTTGCTGGTGTTCAGATAAACAAATGGCTGCGAGAAAAGCGAAGCCATCTTTGCCCATTTACAGTTTGCAGCTCCATAAGTACAGTGCAGAGCCACTCGTCATGAACAAGCTGCTTTGGGGTAATGAATCATTAATTGACAAAGTAAACACAGCATTATTATAAGTATGCTGGAAATGTTTTTGCTCATGTTCAGCATCCTTTGGGAACTTCTTGTACTTTGCTCAAGATTACATCTCAGGAGGGTTTTTTCCCCCCCCCTAAAAAAAATTGGAAAAAACCAGTCATTTATTTTGAAAGCTACACTTTGCTGTGTAGCTGCTAGAAAGGAGAATGCTGTCCCTTTYCCTTCTTTGCTCTTTCTTTCATGTAAAGAGCAAAGCAGCAGCATTAGCATCAGAAATGCAACCACAATGAATCCCATCCCTCTGAGCATGAGTCACAGCCAGTGGCAATGTTTGGTGGGAGCTCACATCCCTTGACATCACACGGGGGTGAAGGGATGCTGAGAGGGCTGCACTGAAAATGAGAACACCCAAAAACACTGATGATGTGACACTGGCTCCACCTTCAAGCCTTTTTTTGTTCCTTGAATAAGTTTTGCATGTAAGAGGCAGGTATGTCCATCCCCAGCCATCTCTTGTGCTCTGTTACTACAAAAGGAAGTTTATAAATGCAAGAAAAAAATATTCACAGTGTGACCACAGCCTAGAGAGCCACCTTTTAGTGGCCATGTCCATCCTGCTCTTTCCCCCACAGCCCCCAGAGTTTCTTTGCCTGTTACCCAGGGAATGTGTGTGCAGACATATCGTGACACACTGAAGCACATCACGAGCTGCCTCTGCTCCTGACACAGCTCCCCTGCCAAAAAAAGCCTCTGRGCTATGGCACTAAAGGTTGTATAGGGAAGCAAGGGAAAATAGAAGGGGAATTAAGCCCAGCAGTCTTCCTCAGAACGTGTCACACAACTCTAAGTGCAATTTTTGATCA
>CADDXX010000584.1:256791-308893 GCA_902810485.1 Alauda arvensis
CTGCACCAGGAAGGGATGCAGGAGGTTTCTTTAATGATGAAAGAGTTTAAAACTGTGCATTGTCAGTTCTGTGCACTCAGAGCCAATACAGCAGGAGCCTAAGAGCTAATGTCCATAATTTTACAGGTAATTTCAGGAAACAATTAAAGTGTTAAAGGGCAGTTCACTTTTCATGAAGATGCACCACCATTATTTGTTCTTTATTGAAAGATTAATACACTTTTACCTTTCTCTTTTTATTGTCTCTTATTGCCTGGGGTTTGGGTTGTTTGATTTTTATTTTTTTTCATGAAGTCTAAATTTTCTATAGAAAAATTACCTAAACAGTACTGGCAGCTATACTCATCCACAGAGAGCAATTACAGACAGACCTTCATTATTTCTTTTCATRTTAAGAAACAATAATTTCCTTAAGAAGTTCCCTAACTGGGCTTCCCATCCATTTCTTGCTTAGGGACATTTAACACACACTCCAAAGAACAACCTGATCATCAAATCTCTGCAGGGCACCATCTACTCAGCATCTGGAGCCCAAGGTCTGTTCACTAGGATATAGCACTGCCATGAGGCCATTCTATCAAAATATCTCATCAATTTACCTTTCTCAGGTGTTTTCCTYGAGATTGTTAAATGGGGAATTGTTCACCTCCACTCAAAACCACCACGAGCCAGGAAAGAGTTACTAGAATGCTTTCTCTTCCTGCAAGAAAAAGAAATGACTTGGGATTACTTTTAGCACAGAATTGGTTCCAGTAGATTGACTCCAAAAATAGGAGGTAGCTGCAGCTGGCCTGCTGCTTCCTCTCAGTTCCCTGAACCAGAAAACCTGTAACCAGGAGCAGCAATGCTTCATTCAACCCTTTTGGAGAGGTGCTGAGCAGAGCACAGCTGTTCTGTGCTAAGGACTCACCCAAAAAAGGCCTGAAAAGCACAGAGAGAAGGATGCTCCATCACTCAGACCCACCTGCTCAGAAGCACCTGCAGCTCTGCAGATGTTGGAGCAGAGCAGCAGGGTTGAGCAAGAGGAATTTTGTGGATGTTCAGAAATTGGATGAACCTGTGAGGACTGAATCTTCCCTGTCCTGACTTTTAAAGCAAGCCTGGGCTGAGATGCTCTACCCCTGCCATATCATAGGAAAACGTTTAGACCCAAATTTGCAGAGTTTTTAGAAGTTTCTTATAACATTTTAGCAGAGTACCTGACTGATAGAAAAGCCCTCCTGGTGCACTGACCAAGGACACTCACTAAAACAGAGCAGACATTACTCTGYTCCTTGTGTGAAAACTGGGAGAGCTCGGAAGAGAGATGTGCAGRCTCTGTTGGCTCAGTCAGCCAACAGAAAATAGAATTTCTGCCCTGGAATCAGCATTSAGCACTTACAGGAACATAACAATGCACAGCAACGACAAAGACATTCAAATTATTGTACAACAGTAAAAATAATTGTGGAAAGTACAAGATTGGTTAACATTTGGCAACAGTAAACTAATGTTATTGCTTTAATTAGTTCCCTTTTCAGTTCATGAGTCGACTTCATAAAGCTGTTACTCTGTTTTGATAGACRAAAACATTCACAAGTGCTCACATTGGGCAAAAGCAACAGAACATTAAAAGTCTTTTCTCTTAAAAAAAAGATGGGTTTRTTCATCTAGCTATAAACCAGCATATTAGTTTAAAAATAACCTAGGAAACTATGTCTTTCTGAATTGTGATTTTGCCAACACAAAGAAATAGCTCATATATTTATCTATCATTACAGCCTGGTTATGGGAACCAGAAAAAGGAATGCAATGATAGGAACATTAACCTTTAACAATGGTTGAGCTATAAGCCATTCYTGTTCCAAGAGTCCAGTTGCACAATGGGCCTCTTTATGATAGYTTAAAATGTCTTTTCTGATAGCAGTGTTTATAGAATTAGCTTGAGATGACATCTTCTTTTCTAGTTCTCAGGGCCCTAGTAAAGCAGGGGAAAGAATTCCTCTGCACAGGGAAAAACTGGACAGGAGCAGGCTCTGTGACTATCAGGGGAATGAGTTGCCCAGACATTTTGTCAAGATTTCCATTGAGCAAGTCAGCATTCATTGCCTGTCACCTCCTTTCTAGACACAAACACTCACTGCAGAGATTTGCTTCCCCACTCCTTGGGGCAGAAAGGAGCTTAGGTGTTTTTCTATCCCCCTTCCCACTGTGCTTTCCCCATTTAATTCTTCATTAAACYTGCCCTTCACACTTTTATCTCACCTCCTTTCCACTAAGAATTACACAGCAAGCCCTGATTAGACATCTTCATACTACACACACACTATCTACACACGTCATGTGTGTTTTCACACGTGGCAATGTGAAGAACCCATAGTTGAAGGAACAGTTCTTCATTTCTAAAAGGCCCAGTTGTGACCATTTCAGGAGAAAAAAAAAATCTCTGCTTGTTGCAATGGGAAATGAAGTAAGTTGCACAAAGTTAAACAAAAAGAAATGGTATCAGTTACGCCAATTAAAATAATTCTATGCATGTATGATCATTTGCATTCAGAAAAATTAAACAAACAAATTTGAAGATGTATCTTTTTCACATTTAGGCAGATCTCATGATTGTATTAGCATAAAGGCACATTTGAGATTAATTGCAAAAGTTTTCTTTTTCTTTTTTAATGTTTTTTGATCATAGGATTKAGCTGGGGAAACCTGGTGTGTTCAGAGGACTCACCTTTGTGGCGTGTGAATCAACAAAATTAATTGCTGGCTTTCAAATTAGCTATGCAATATATCGCCTGCAAAAAGAAAAAATCTCATTTTTAATCCTGAAGACAGAACTTTTTTTCCAAGTTACCAATGCAAAGGAGGGAAGGTATGATACCTACATTTGTTTTGGTTCAGAGCTGTGCTGCAGCTTTGAGTTAAATTCCCCAGCCATGGCCACTTGCTGGGAATTTGTTGGATTCACAGAGTTATTTCACCACACRTGGRCTRAATTCCTTAGGAGGGAACTGAACAKGGTTCAGATGTTCACCAAATGTCCAAGCCAGCTTCCACCAGGGCCCTGGAGGAGATTGGTCCTGTGAACAGCTTCACATGGAGCTCAGCTGCTTTCTGCATAAAATTTTACGTTTTTCTTTCTTACAACTAAAAACTTTTATGTGAAAGAGCACCAATGTGCTGGAGAGCTTTTTTCTCAGGATCAAGTCTCTAACAAAAGGGGGTTAGTCATCTTAATTACAGTCATTGAATTCAATCACATACTCCTGTCTTACAAAATGGTGTTATACAAAATACATCAGTTTTATATATAATACAGTAGTCAATATTCTAGGTCTGATTTACTGTACTCAGGGTTGCTAATTTGAGCACAGATAACTGTTTGGGACAGATGTTTTCAAATCCAGAAAAAAACCCCACTCTATTCTGGATTTTTGTCATTAATTCTGTGACTTTTGTACYAGATATGCTAGCCAAGAAACGTCAAGCAGAAACACAAATTCCCTTTAAATGTTACTGTGCTTTCMCTGGTAATATCTCAAATAAATTGCATTTAGAAAAATAAATTATAAATCATATTCTATGTCTACATACCCCAAGGTCTCTTGTCCTCTTATTAGATTCAGCTGGCATGGCTTAGAATTTCTCACAGGAAACCAGCTTTTGAAATAAACCCTGTCTCAAGTATTTCTTGATTTTTTGGCATCAAACATCATCTCTTGTGGCACTGCATCAAATTTTACCAGGGGACATTTGACCATCTACTGGTATTTTACATAATTTTTGTATTAAGGTTCATTTGATCTGCATTGAAAGCCTGTCCACACTCTTAATATGAATCTAAAAAAAAAAAAAATTCATGCATTTGCAGGTCAAGAGCCACCTTTTGTTGATTCCTATATTTATCTTTTCATGATGGCTGGACTTTTTCAGTGGAATATATTACCTAATGATCTTTGTTCTCCCTGCATTCACCTTAGGGTGCAGAAATTAATGACCACGTTGAGGTCTGTTAGCAGGAGCAAACCTGGAAATTAATTTGGAGGTACGTGACTCATTTCTAACTAGGTGAGATCAAAAGAAATTTGCAGTTGCTGGAAATCTGCATTTAAATATTTYAAAGTACTGTGTTGATTTTAAGGGTTGAAAGAACAGTTGAAATCAGGAAAAATGTTCAAAATGGGTCACAAGGCATATTTTGCCAAACAATAATATGGGTTTGACAAAGTGCTTAATCTTTGTGTTTAATCACATTTTATATCATTATGCAGAATAATTGTATTCAAAGATGTTGGAAATCACACTGTAACCTTGAATGCTGCATCAAGTTATCATTTAAGGTATTCTGACTGTGAAATCAGACTTGCTCTTAGTTTTGACAACATTTAACTGGACTCATTTTGAAATATGTCAGTCCCTTCTCACTCCAGTGGCGAGGGAAAGCTGTGCAGAGGGAAAGCAACCCACTTCCAAGCATAAACAAGCAACTGAGCTCCTCCTCCCATGGCTCTAAATAAAGGATGCTGTGGTATTACAAGGTGCTGCTGTGTGAGCCAGGAAAAGCCAGAAATAGYAAAGAGGGAGCCATACCATCCATTACACAAGCAGCCAGGCAAATGGAAACTTCCTGGTGCTAAATCTTTCTCCAGTGAAACTCTAAAAGCGAGCCCAGTCTCATAACCAGTGCCAGCCTGGTGACAGCTGCTTGGACAAGGCTCCTGTTGTCCYGCTGAAGTCAAAGTCAGCTTTATAAATTTGATGTATGATGCATTGAGCTGAACTGCTGGTTCCCATCCCCTCAGAGCACTACCTCATCCCATATCCTGTGACACRGTCTCACCTTTCCTAGAGGACTGCTTCCAAAGTTATTTGTCAAGTTATTTTGTGGGAAGAACAGACATATTATCTGTCTGATGACCTGAGGTGAAGCAGCCAGAAAACACAGTTTTAATYAGCTAAAATATATTTCTGTTTCGTTCGCAGTAAATTTGTTTCTCCCAATTTGATCGCAAAGCTTCAGGCAAATAAAAGAATTAATTATTTTATATGTAAAATTATATATTCTTCTCATTTAAACAGCATCCAAACAGATTTTTGACTGCCTTTGAGATCTTYTTCCTTACAGTCCAAGGATGATTATATTTGTTTATACCTTACATCCTGGGAGATAAAAACAGAGACAGAAAAGGAGCAATGGCCAAGCAAACCCAAACTTGTAAATCTCTCTATGTCTACAGACTTTAGAAATACATGGGAAAAAATGGTCTTTGGCTCTGAGCCAAGTTAAAACACTGTAATACAACTTTTAGTGAAGCTTCCTGACATGTCCAAAATAAAATTTTAAAAAGCAGAGCATATTAAAAGCTTCATCAGGCCAAATGATAACTATGTCTTAAGTGATACTAAAAGGCTTTGAGGGGCAGTTTCAGTATTGGATTGGTCAGTGCAACCACAGACTAAGGCAGAAGGCTCAGCAGGATTGCCTCATCACAGTAAGCAAACATCAGACAGGATGAATTTAGGTRGCACATGCACTTCCASACTAATCCAAGATCTACRAMACTGATGAGTTTGGCATGATTTCATCTTGATATTTGCATCATGATGCTTATCCAGAAAACCAGCTGAAAGAACGTTGCTTTGGACAGTGCAGGTTGCACAACACTTGTGGCAGGAGGATGGCTGGCTGCTTYCACACCAGCCAAAAAAACCCCTTGMTCTCTTCCAGACTCTTCCATGTGGAGATGGAAGATGTCATAATACATGCCAAGAGAAAATGCTTAAAACCCAAGTTTCTGGATTTGCTGTCTGCAGGCTCCCACAATTAAAACACCCAGATATTTGCTCACTTGATCACCTGCTGCTAAGGATGCAGCAAGCACTCCTCCTCATCAGTCCTCCCCCAGAACACTCCTAAATTCAATGGAACAAGCCCCAAAACTGTTCAGCTGCCCATAACAAATTCAGATGCAGAGCATCATTTTGTATCCCCTCATCCTATGAAGAGAGCAAAGCCACTTGCAGAACTCAAGTCTAGGTCCATGTGTATCTCACCCACCACCCAAACAACACAAAGTTCAGGAACGTTTGGACTCTGGGTCTTTGCATGGTGTGTTCTCAGAGAAAGGAACCATTGCTCGCCGTTACGGAAATGTAAATTCCATCAGATAAAATGGTTTTCCCATTCAASACACAGAAAAGGCCTGAAGGAACAAAACAAAAGCTTAATAAAGAGCATAGAGAAAATTAACAGGAATTCCTCTAGGCTGAATGTTAGAATACAGCCAAAACTATTGAAATGTCCGGAACCCAGGCAGCGCCCAACTGGTTCACAAGTTCATTCAGGGTAGGGAAAGGGGGAAATGTGCTCAGATGCTTCTGTCAGTTTGAAGAATATCTGTGGGGCTTTGACAAACAAGATGAATGTTCTCATTCAAATGCACCACCAGTTATTTTACTTACTTCCCCCCCCTGAATGTCTGGACTTCAGCTGCCTGAAAGGCTGAAATGTTTTGTCCCACAAGCATTTCTGGTTTACTGATTTATTTGTATTGTGGCCTGACCCCTTCTCAAAGGGTTCTGATTCCTGTTTTGAGCATCCATGTCTATAAGCAAAACAGGCTGTCAAAGCAGGTTTTCTTCAGAGCCCTTGCCATCAGGTACTTCTCCATGTCACCAGGCTGGTTTAGTTTGTTTGTAGGGTTGTTGGGTCTCTTTGGGGAAGTTCTGAACTGTGTGCTTTGCTGAGTAGCAACCTAAGCAAAACTTCCACTAAGCTGTCTCCCCTCTTTGATTTTAGCTGTTAAACTTATAAGACATCTAAAAAAGAACCCAAGTGTTTTCCATTAATGTGTAATTCACTGTCTTTTACTGACACAAAGGCAATTGAATAGAGAAAAGAACAGAAAGAATTATAGAGAAAGTTTCAGARAGAAACATTTCTAATAAATGATGTCTCATTGTGGGACTAAGCCCCTAACTTTTTAGGGATATAAAATAAATATATTCTAACCCAGTAACAATTTTACTAACACGTGATTCTGAAAAATGGCAATTCATGTTCATTTTGCAATGCATCCTTCTCTTAGCAAGGACTTTCCTGCATGGATCTAGATTCAAGGCTCATCTTCAAGTACCAGTCATATCCCAGACCAGTGAATCCACTTGGAAAGATGGACTGACAGAACAAGTTATACCATTAATCCACAACACACTTTTGCAGACAGCATTACACAGCCAATGATGGGACAGAAAACAGGCTCCCTGGCTTAACTTAGCCATGMAGTTGGGCTTGGCACAGAAAATCCTCTGTTTTTAATCTCCGCAGAGGAAAGCCGACACCATCTTTCACATGGGCTCAGTGTTGTGAGAGTTCTCTTTTTATAAAAGCCCAGAGTCACTTCAGAGTTGGTGCTAAATAAAGCAGGCAGCAAAAATGTAAACTACTGGCTGATGTTTTGTTTTGCTCCATATAGCCACCAGGAAAAGTGAAATGCTTCAGAATCCCCAGAGKACAAGTGGAAAAGAGTCTGCACTACAGCTCCGTCTTATTTTGGCGATGCAATAAAATGAAACATTAACCATTCTCAGAGTGCACATCAGCACTGCTCAGCCAGTAGCTGTGTGACCTGGCATCAAAGTCATCTCTGAACTCATTACAATGTTCAGAATTTTCCAGGGAACTGGGAGAGCAGGAAGAGCTCAGCTGACGCACCGTTCCGCTCACTGAGGAAAGCCACCAGCTCAACYTATTTGCTGCAATTCCTGTCCAAACTTTAGAAATATTGCATTCTAGCTTTGATTGCAAAGAGAAAGTGTGAGGGATAAGAAATTACTTCAAGTTTCCTCTCCAACAAACAGGGTCGAAATCTCCTCTCATTCCCAGTGAATCATTAGTCTGCAGCTACTTCATAGATCTCCGTGACGTTCTGACAAGCTMCTACCATGTTGACCAAGAAGGAAAAAAAACCCCCTACTGTAAATGATGTGAGAACATAATTCACAGAGGAACAGAGCATTAATTCCAGGTTCTGTTGAGGTCAATGGGAGTTCTGTCACTGGTTTCAACAMAAACAGGATTTGGTCCCCACGTACTGAGTAAGCCCAGTGAAGTCAGTATGTATCCATTTGGCAGGAGAACAAACCAGCCTCTGCTTCCAGCTACTGCTGTACAAATCCCTGTATTTCAATGTTATCACACACTCCCTAATTCATTCTCAGGAGGTCTCCTACACAAGARTTTTTTTAGAAGGCAATGCTTAGTGGTACCTTGTGCTCACGGYTGGAACACACTAATACCTTCATCTATTTCAACATTGGATTCACCTGCTGCATTTTATGTGGGGAAGGAAAAATAAATTTATCTAGCCATCCTCTCCCTTCCTCTTTTCAGATGTAAGTGCTTGCAAAGCTAAATGGAAAAACAGTGATGTATTTAACATATTTCTGTGCTGTGTCAGTCATGGCAATGCTGTCAGCAGAACAACATGAGATCTTTATGCCAAATGATACTAAGAGAGCTTCTAATGCAAATAGTTCAACAKTTTTTATGTAGAAAAAGATATTATCCACAAAGAGTCATTTACTGGAGAAACTGACCCTTTTTCTTCATCAAAACTCCCAAAATTGGTCATTTTATATTCCCTCCAATGAACCTAGAAATTCACCTGGGCAGCAAAGTTTAACAAAATTAACTATTCTGATAAAGCAACATTGTTCAACTGTGCTGGGAAAATTATATTAATGGATAAAATAATTTGGCTAAAACTGCTCAACTAGTCACTAATTGATGATATTGTTTCTCTGGAACAGCTCTTGTTCTATTTGACAGCTGATCTTCTCCCGAAAGGAAATGAACCTTGAAGAAACACTGCAAATTTAATTGTGCCATTTAGTGACTCCTGGCAAAAYCCCAGTTGGCAAATTGTTAATATCACTTGAGTTCTCAGTCTTAAGTGCCCATAGCACAGCTTTAAATGATCTRTGAGCTACACAGATATTTATTTGARCACGTTGCAAATTCAAGGGTAGTAGATAACAACRAAACACTTTTTTCCTTTGTGTTCTRTTGGTGACACCCATTACACTGTGATCTGCATCGTGCCCCTGAGACCAGGATCAGCATGATGAGAGCTCCCTCCTTGACACCATGGGCAACACTTGGTGTATTTATTTTAAAGAAGGAGACTGATATCTGTAGTGAGGGCAAAATGAGAAGTGGAAAACTGAGTCGTCAACTGCATTCAAGGATTGGTTCAATCTACTCTGTGAAAAATTTGAGTAAGATAATGTAAAAAGTGTCTTAATTCTCTATTCCATCTTTTTTTCTTCTTAATATATGTATTTGAATTTCAGAATAATGCACAAATATCTCTAAGGGGGATGCAGAGAGTCTGTTTTACACAGTTTAAAGTCATGCTTGTAGAAACTCAGCTTACTAATATCTATCATTTTAGGTTCTGAATCTCTCTAGGCCCAARACACCAAGTCCTAATTTAAATACTTCATACAATCATATTGACTTTTATTCTCTGTATGCTGTAGTGGGCATGGAACACAAAGATGTAATGCCAGGTAAGCTCAATTCCAAGCATAAGGAGGTACCCACAATACTGAAAAGGTCTAGAAGGTTTTGGTCCTTTCAGTAACGGGAAATATCAATGAAAGAGGATAAAAACTGTATTTGGAACCTCTTAATGGAGATAACACAAGTTGCATATGCATTCAGTCCAAGTTTATCAAAATCCATCTCTATGTGTTGAAGGGGAATTCTGAGGAGAAAAGAAAACATTGGAATGCTAGGAAGCAACTGAAATTATTAGATCAATATGCTGTCAAAGCTGATTCTGTCAAAACAACCCCAGTGCACTGCATGCTACAGTAATTCTGTGGACAAAAGGACAAGCTTTGTAGTTTAGTGTTTTTCTGAGRAAAAAAAATGCAATGTTTGATGATGATTAATACCTACCATATATTTGGCAGACAAATCTTGATCATTTTTTCTCCAGCAGCTCACAATCATCTCCCTCAGGGATGTGTATGTCAGCACATTACCTAATGATAATCTGATAGCTGAATCTGCTGTTAAATAAAATCTGTAACATGACAAAGTGCCCACTTTTTATATGTTTATGCATCTGTAAGTGTTACAGGGGGCAGATCTCCAAGTAAGTTCAGAAGAAGGAGGAGCCAAAGAATGCTGTGTGATGAGTAGAAATAAAATTGACACAGAGTAGTGAATAATGGAATTGAACAACGTGGGAGATTTGTCCTCAGAAGCTGGTCCTTCCAAGAAACACAGGGGGAGGAGGTTGGAGACCAGTGAGGACATCGGAAAATTCAGCTTCTAAATGGTCTTGGATGCTTCTCAAGGGAAATTAGGAGCTGCAAATAGATGTGAGGACAAATGGCCACAAGTCTACAGGACTTTTYCCCCCCGTCAGGAAATGATGGAATATTATTTTTGGGCAGCAGGCCAGAACAGTTCTTACCACAGCTAGTTCTGATCAGCTAGGGTTGGGAGTGTAAATGCAGAGATGTCAGAAAAATTAAATAAAATTACTGCAGTAGACAACTGGAAGTCAGTCTCCTTTCCTGAATACCCAGGAGTCAACAAGGGAAGATGCTCTATGGGCCCCACACTTACCAGCAAGGAAGAACTGGTCAGGGCTGTGAAGGCTGGGCTCAGCCTTGCTGCAGTGATCACAGGATGGTGGAGTTCAAGACCCTGTAAGAAGGAAGCAAGGCAAAAAGGAGGACTTCAGACAAGCACATGATTTTCCTCCAAGGTCTGCCTGAGAGAATCCCGTGGCAGACACTCCTGGGGTGAAGGGAGACCTGGGAGTAACTCCTCCAAGCCTTGGTCTGTCCTGACAAGAGAACAATCAAGCATGGGTCCTGCATGGATGAACAAGACGATCCTGATGACTTCCACATGAAAATAAAACATGCAAGAGGTCAAAGCAGGGATGTGTGACTCAGATGGAATAAAGGCACTGCTTGAATGTGCAGGTATCACGTGAGAAAAATCAAAATATCAGGATGAACATGAGACAGCAAAGAGCCAACAATACCCTGGGTTTCATCAACAAGAGTGTTGCCAACAAGATGGAGGGATCCTTCCCCTCCCCTGAGGAGGGGTGAAGCCACATCTGCAGTGCTATACCCAGTTCTGGGCTTAYTGGCACAAGAGAGACATACTGAGTTCATCAAACTCCATGAAAAAATTGGAGCATCTGCCATGCAAAAATGACRAGATAACTGGAACTGTTCAGGCTGGAAAAAAAGGGAATATCTCAGGAGGAGACTGCCAATATGGGAGAGCCTTACCCAATGGAAGACAGTAAAGAAAACTGGTCTGACACACTCACATAGAAAATTCCATTTAAATGTAAGTTAATAGATTTTTGCTGGAAGAGAAATAACTCACTGGTTGCCCAGAGAGGTTGTTGAGCCCCTTTCCTTGAAGAAAAAACTCTACTGGAGACAGCCCTGAGCAACTTATCTTGAACAGAGAGGTGGACTGGACGATCTCCAGAAGTGCCTTCCAGCCTGAACTGTTCTGTGATTCCGTGGATGTTTTCCTGTTCTGTGATTCTGCTCTAGGAAACATTGAATTCCTTTTCAAGTTCTGAAACCCCATTTACACACRCACTGCAATACAGGCACTGAAAAAGGGATAGAAATACAGAGAAAATAAACAGAAAATGGTGCACTAACCTGTTTAYCTTAAAAAAAAACCCAAACAAAAAAAACCAAAAAACAAACAAACAAAATACCCCAAAAAATGCAAACAAACAAAACAAAACAAAAAAAAACCACACACAAAAAAAAAATCCAATCACCAACCAACCAACCAGAATGGATTTATATTTAATAATGAAATTAAGCAGCACCACTCTCTGAAGCAAATTTGGGTGATTTTTGTAACACACCATAAAAACGAACGAGAAAAATCTAGAGTATTCAAAATCAAGAAACTTTCAAAAGTAATTTCTGGAGACTGATCTATAAAACTCTGAAAATGAGCCACGTCTTGTACAACAGGTATAAAGGGGGAGAGAGATTAGAAGGGAGTGAGGCATCTCCAGTTGCACAGAGTGTTTGCTCACGCTCAGGGRACAGCTTGCAGCTCCAAATGAATCTCAATGAAGGAGAGAAGCCAAGCTGCTGGAAGAGTGATGCACATCCTCTGGCACAAGAAGCACTGCACAGAAAGCACTTGCTCCTAACGCTGCCTGACGAGAATGGACAATCAGAGCATCACTCAGCACACAGGGAACAGCCCCAGGGCACCAATCATCGCCAGGGAAATCCRAGCTCTTGTCACCATCCACAAAGGCACAGGGAGAGCTTGCAGAAAGATTTTATGTAGCCAAACAAAACGTGGCCTGACGCAACATTAATCAACCACTGGATGTCATCGCCGAGGGAAAGAACAAAACCCAAAAAAGAAAATGGGTTTCTTTGATTGTTTGGTTCGAGGGTATCCCTTTCTTCTTCCTTTTCAGTAGTTATGGAGCAATTTTTCATACAACAGCAGTTTGTCTTACATTTTGCTTTCAAATCATTGGGAAAAGGCTTTTTTTTTTTTCTATTCAGCTGTAATAATCCAGATGCTCCTGACAAAAACATTGAAGCAAAACAAAATTGCAATCAGAAGAGARGCTCTTTTTGATCTCCTTCCAAAGAATAACTCCTCAGATAAAATCTTAGTTCTCTATACCATACACCATATTAACCAAARGGCAGCTAGATACTGTTTGATTATAGCTCGTTATAAGCAAACAGTATCTTGCTGTCCATCATATAATTTGGCAATTATAAGTTCAATGTTTGGAAAACTACTTTAAAAATGCATTTTAGAAGATATTGCTTTCAGAAACAAAAAGGTACTGATCCACCTGCCTATAAAATGTAATATTAGAAAAGGCTTGGACAGTTTGAAGTTGTTTCTTTGTCTTGAAATGGCTTAGGAAGTTAAAAACACTGAAGCATTTCTTTAGAACAAACCCAAAGATGTTAAAGCTTCTAACAGAAATGCAGAGTGCCTCATCCTGGGATAGGTCCAAGTGGATGGGATTTTTGTCCAGATGGGAAACTCTCCCGTTTGAGGTTAAAGCACAAATGTCATTTAAAAAAAAATTACTATGCCACAGTACTTTGGTGTTTCTCCCTCTTTCCAGAACTGAGAGATAGGAATAAAAGCAAATGAGTTACTGGCAAATAAATTATTTGAAATGTTTCGTATCTCCTGGACAGCTTTTGGCTGGAGCCTTCTTTAAAAAAAGAAAAAAGTTTTGGCTATTGGATATCTCTTTGTAAGGGCAGGTAAAGTACAGAGGGGGGGAAAGTACAGAGTGGGGAAAAGAGTGAAAAACTTTGGAGGTTCCATTATTTTAGAATTTATTCTAACATACTCATCACTGTGGTATTTGTCTGGACCAGAAAAAGGAAAAAAAGRAAAATACAAAAACCAGCAGAGACCTCAGTGAAGGCAAAGAAGGCAGTGGTAGAAGTGCTAATGAAAATAAGAGTTACAGTATGGGTGGTTTAACCATGCATCTTCCATGACAATTCRTGGAAAATTCTACTGCAAAATCTTTTTAGCTCTCACTTAAAACCTTCATTGCTGAATAATGCCTTTCACAAAGTCATTCTTGTTTGCTCATTTATGCGTTTGCAAACCATCCAGCCCTAAGAATTTGCAAAGGTGTTTCTCTAGGCATGAGAACAGACTTGGTTGTTACACCATTACTGGATTTATACATCAAGAAAAATGTTTAGAGGTTTTTTTTTTTTTCTTAAAATATAAATTTCTGTGTCTCAGTGTGGAACAAACGTTTGTTCTTTCTCAGCTGCTGTAAATTTTCTGAATGAAAGGTGCAGTTTATTCTCACCATCTTATACAACAGCATCTTTCTTCAGAGAATCTCAGCCCCCCTTAAAAACCTGACTTCTCTGTGAGTTAAACATTGGATTCATTTACCAAGCAGTGAAGACAGGAACAATAAGGTGTGACAAGCCATTTGTCAGCATCCTGGTAAGCTTTGCAAACCAAGAATAGTCTTGTTCAGAACTTGACAAGAGAATCAGATACAAAATCATTATTTTTGTGAAACACCCTGAAGYTTTCYTGGYRTTYAAKGTGGGGGTTTGCTGCAGAATAAGACTCAACTCTGATTGCAGAGCCAGAGAAATCATTCAACTGAGCTTTGAGAGCTCTCAYCAAAGCAGCTCATTAATCTCACCTGATCCCAAAGTAGACACCTAAAGCTCAACCTGGACACTCCTGTAAAAGTTTTAGAACTTTTCTGTCTCCTTCACTGTGCAGAGATTTAAATATTTCCATATCAAATTATACCAGGTCTCCCAGTGTAACTTGGAAAGGTGTTTGTGCCAGGTGTAGAATTGAATACAGCAAAAATGAAGTGACATTTTCTAAAGTGCAATATCAAAGGAACCTCTAGTGATCCTCCACTGAGTATTTTTGAGAACAGAAATCTATTAGACTGGAAACAAGAACAGTACATCAGAATAAAACTTAAGAAGCCATTGTTTTGTATTTTGATACAAAAACAAGTGCAGGGGCATTTGTGTGAATCGAAACCCCAAACAAATCCCTCAGCTCCACCTAGACAGCCTTTTCCAGGTGATTAACCCAGCAATATTCTTTCCACTTTCACAAAATGCTTAAACATGGGACTGATTCAGGAACTAGGGGACCTGGCATAGGCCATAGGACACAGAAGCCTCCTAGAGATTTTCAGTCTGGAAAGAGAAGGGGCTGACAATACAACACATTAAGAGATGCAGCCCTGGAGGAGGGAGGTCCTGTCTCCTGGATCTCAGAACCAGCGTGCAAAGAAAAGGAAGAAAGATTGTTGCTTCCTTTCCAGATRGGATCTGCACTTCCCTAGGAGATGGRGGCAGTGAAGTTTTCCTRTMCAACAGCCTCTCCCTCACATGAGCYTTCCWAAAGAAAATGCCAAATTCTCTCCAAAAGCAGAGGGCTCAGTCTACAACAACAAACTGCCTCTCGTGCCTTCCTGAATCAGCTCTTGGGCTGAACAACTTCATGGCATGGTGCTGTGAGATTTGTGGGCAGCAAGGAGAGCCTTGCTGAACGCCTCCTTCCCTTGTAACTCAAGCCAGAAGGGAGTGCAGAGCCGATTATTAATTGTGTGATGTGTTGAAAACACATTTTTAAACCTCTTCCCTAAGTACCATTTGGGAAGTTGCAGGGACAAAAAAAAAACTGTCTGCTTTCCCACAGCAGGTCATATTTTAGGTGAAGGGGAGTTTCCAAGGCTCTGAATGAGTCAGACAAACAGTGAGGGAGACTGTGAGACTGTGCATGTGCCTCATGCCCGCTGTGTTTCTTTTCCCTGCAGAAAAGGATGCCTGTATTTTCACAGGCTGACGAATTCTAAGGAGTATGAGAGAAGGGAAAGGCRCAGTTTATCTCCTAAAATCTTGTGCTTTCCCAGCATTCAGGAGAGGGTTACAAACACTGCACTGATCCGCTGTAGTTTTGTGCACGTTAATGTAAGTTAGTCTTGATTAGATGCATCAACACTGAGCAAAATGAATATGTTATTTATCAGAAAACCTTATTGCTCCTGTTACATGCACTCAGAGAACAGCAGCACAACCATTAAACCTTCCTGTGAACACGTGCAGTGGGTCATGCTTTCCTAACCACAGCAGGAGACCGAGCTGTGCCCTTAAAAAACAACTTACCTTCCTTATCTTAGCTTGAATATCCCACAGCATTATGAATGATCCTAATTACACAGCTCTCCTTACTCAGGGGCTCATGAATATGAAAYGCTCTGATTAAAGCAGCTCTGAAGCTCCATGCACATTCATCTCTGGAGGTAGCTCCATCTGAGCTAATGGACCTGCAGCAGGGCCCAGCCCTGCCTGCTGTGCCAGAGCCCTGCCTCACATCATGCACGCAGCCAACAATTAGATGATGAAGGGACGTGGTGAGGAGCAGATTCAGCCTTCTGGGGTGAAGCAGGGTGAGTGTGAGCAGTGACACTGGGACAAAGCAGCCCAGCTTTCACTGAGCCTCAAGCCCCAGCTGCTCTTTATTCTCTCTTTCCTCCTTAAGCATCTGGGTGATCSTGGTGCACATCTTGCCAAGGCCATTCCCTGTCTCAGAGAGCAGCCTGCCAGGACCCCATCCAGCGTGGCATGAGGGCTGCCCTGGGCTGTGAGTCACAGCCTGCTCCTGGCAGCATCTGCTGCCTCCAGCTGTCCCAGAACAACCCTCCTGGCTGGGGGTGCCATCCTGCCTGCCCTGCCCAGGGCTGCAGCAAGCGAGAAAGAGCAGTGGGGATGTGGCAGCTCACCACCTGTGGCCAAAAGGTAATGGTTTTGACATGGAAATAATTAATCCCTTAAGAGGGGACRAGGGTAAGGAGTGTCCTCCTGCCAGCAGGCTTCCAGGGAGCAGCTGTGGTGGGACAAACGAGGGTTTGATGGGAGCTACAGACAGCTAAGGAGCAAAAAAAGGAAGGCAAAAGTTCAGGCTGTCAATTTTGGTGGCAGCAGCTTCACAGTGAACCAGAGTCAGAACGAGCTTAGCCACAGCAACCAAGCAAGGGCCACAAAGTCTCCCACAGGACAACAGAAATGGCCTTGCTGGAGTATGGGAAGAGGCAAACCTAACAAGGAACACAATACTCTGTTACTGAGTGACAGAGGGAGCAAAGGCAGATGTCTGAGGATCAAGTGTTAGATCTCCCAGCAAATCTGGCAASTTTGTTAAATGGATTGTTGTGACTCTTGATTTTGGCAGCCAATTTTATCTGATTTTTATAGTAAGCCAGAGACCTCCCAAGCACAAAAGCTGAGGAAGAGATCAGATATGGAATTATTTTTTTTCCCCAAACTAAGCTTCAACACCAATCAGTTTTATATGTTCCACTTTCAARTGCCAAAAAATTTTTAACACACCAGTGAGTCAGGGCTCGAACAGCAAGCTCAGCTCTGGGTATTGAAATGGGGAGTTTCTGATGTGAAATAGAAACCCCTGGATACTGTGAATTGGGAAGTCTTCTCATCTAAAAGAAACTTCTTCAAATGTAATTTCTGTGGAAGGATTATATTACAGTACTCTTCATTTATGTTAATGGTTACAGCTACTTAATGCTCTCAAAATGGAAAATAATTTAGTTGTGATTCTCTATGTCCTAATGAGGAAACAGAGAGACATTTGTATTTGCCATGAACCCAAAAAGCAGCTGACCTGAAAGAGAAGAATTCTCATCTTTCTCTGCATGATATGTGCATGGGTAATAACCTCTGGGAAAGTGGTGAACCATATCTAAAAAAAAAAAAAAAAAAAAAAAGACAAAAGAAAAAGGAAAAAAAAAAAAAAAAAAAAAAAAATAAATGTTATTAAAGTGGACACCAAATCTTTGGTAATAAAATCTGTCTCTGGGAAGAGCARAGCAACTTGTAATGAATCATTGTGTCCCTGCTTCTTTAGCATTATGCATCATCTGAATTGTGTCCTAATTCCACCAAAAGTTTTATCTGTTTGCATAAAAGGGATGGGGAGAAAACAGTATTACACATGCCTCAAAAATCTGAAACTGCCATGCCCAATAAATCAGAGCATTTCTGAAATTGATGACTATTGTTGGTAATATCCCCATTCTCCTTTCTGCAATGAGAAATGTCCTTGCACTTGGTATTTTCACAGCTGAGCAAGTGCCCTGGGGACAAGTACAACTTTCCTACTTATTTATTTGTATTTTAACACCAAGAGAAGTTAATAATCTTTTGACAGAACAATGACCTGCCATAACATTACTGGGAAGGGCTCAGCTTCAGGCCTTATGAAGGGGTTATATTTTTACTGGCCCTGGAGTCAATTGTTTACTTTTGAAGGGAAGAAAGTAAAGCCTGCTTCCAAAGGTTAAAAAGCAACAAAATARAACTGAATAAAATCAAATATGATATGAGCACACACTTAGAGCACCCAAAATTCCCTGAGACAGCCCTGCTGTTCTGAACAGTGTCAAAGAGGGGATGGAGAAAGGTGCATTTGTATTTTCCTGCCAGTTCATAGGGCTGGGCACTGTGCCAGATTCATCACAGGTGCTGATCCAAGGAGCATTGGATCCTGAGAAAGTCCAGAAACATTTCCCATGGGGAAATCCTCAAACACTCTCAAGGAGCAYACAGCTGTCACCAGAGCAAGAAGAGACACGTAAGAGAGACAAAGAGGAGCGCAAKAAACTGTGAGAAGAGAGAAGGAACACAGAGTTTAGATGCAAGTTCAGAATCTGTCCAGATGTTCAGAGCTGACAGTGGACTGGGATCYGCAGCTAGTTTCCCACAGAAAGTGAATAAATCAGCTCCAGCACTCAAACAACTCATCCTTCCTGCTCCCAGAACTCCTTTCACAGTTGTCACGTTTCACCAGCCTGACTTCCCTCTTCCCTCTCATCTAATGTGGTGCCAGACTCTTCCCCCTGTCTCCCWGTCCTCTGGTGTGAGTGAGCAGCTTGTGTCCATCTCCTGGCTTATCCCTCAGCCCCTCTCTGTCTCACTGCTGTGTTCAGAGCTCGAGACATCCCTTGCAAAYACAGAACATGCAGCAGAAACTTGAGCTCTGTGGAGGCCTGTTTGTTTTGGCTGTCGCTGCAGTTTTTATTAATAAATGCCTCCTGGTAGACTAGACTCCATTTATCATGACATATGTTATCTAGCTTATGTTCTTATACAGTATTTATTACAAAATTTAAGTTGAGCATGAAACTATTCCTCTCTCTTCCCAGGCAGTGAGAAGGGTGGTTATGTTATTTTAATGAATTTGCTTGTCTTATGTTAYTATTGAGAAGRCTYGGTTAAGGAAGTGATCCTCGTGGTTCATTTTGAAAATGKGGATTTTGTGGTTGCTCTGGTCCTTTCCCATAGGAGAAGAATYTCTAATYYATCTGCACATTAATAATTCCCCAACTTCTCTTTTGCTGAAATCTCCCCATTGTGAATTTTTCCCAGACCTCTTAGGCTGCTTCCCTTTCCAGCYTTGCCTATCTGATTGGTTTGATGCTTGTTTTCACACACCATATGCTGTAATAAAGAGACTTGCTAGATTACCCCTACCAAAAAGGGGAAACATCCATTTCCATAGCTTGGCAGCACCTCCTTCAATATTGCAAGTGACCCCTAACTCCTGAGAAATCTTGTTTAGGATTACAGTGAAGCCTTGGGAGAAAACACTCATCCTAATCTAATTTGGGGGCATGAAAAATTCAGACWAGCTTCAGAAAGAGGAGCCAAATATTGTGGTAGGTTTCCAAATGCAGCCTCTGCTTCTAAATGAAACAGAAGGTGTTTCCTAGATGTGGTGTAACATCTCAAGCAGACATGTGAACTCTTCAGAACAAAGCCCAAAAATTCTGCACAGCTTTACCTCTACTGGCTAAGAAGTACAAACACATCTTATGATTACCTAATGATAACAAAATGAAACAGGAATACAAATTTTGTTGTCTCAAAACACCTGCATTTATAGAATGGCAAGGCCTAGATTTGGTTAGGATGGGCAAAATTTAGAGATTTTACAAAGTGTGTGCCAACCTCTCTTAACGCGAAGCTTTGCACCACCTTGCTCTTTTCCCATCTCAAGAGAGCTTTAGTAAGAGTATTGTGCAAAATTTTGTCTTGAGTATTATGCTGAGCCAGCTTGATAATTTCAGTGTTTACTGTCTCGCTTCACAGGTCCTTACATYCACAGTGATTTACACAAAGTGCTCTGGTTTGTATCTCTCACAAACTGCTTCAGAACTGCACTAGGTAAACAGAATGTCATCAGATTTCCAGTCCTTCCTGGGTAATTTTCCCCAGTTATGTAAATGTTTATCTTAATTCGACTTCTTCCTTTGCACTTTTAAAAATGTTTTTTTCTCCTTTCCCCGTGCTGAGGCACTGTGATAACCACGATGCAGAACTGAGACAAAAGAATAGCAGGGCTGGATGCCAAGGAGCCAGGCTGCAAGTACCCAGCCAATTGCACAATCTTTGATTGCCAGTTCTCCAAGAAGGCATAAAGATCCTGTTTGAGCATTATCACCCAAAACTTCCAAATGCACCTATTAGAAAGTGAGGTATTTCAGCAGCCCTCTGGTTTCTGTTGTAAAACTGGTGTGCCAGTGCAAGAATATGCATGGCAGCAGAAGTTTAGGTCAAGGCTTGCTTKCCCTGATTGTTTTTCCCACCATGTAACCTGTGTTGTATTTGGCAAACCAGCTCCTGGGGAAAGGGAGCTGCATGTAAAGTGCTGGCAGCARCATTGGGTTTGATGTGCTTAGGTTAATTAATAGAAAGCAGCTCATGTCAACAATGTTTACATTTCTCATGCTTTCTCTCTTTAACCACTTGAACTGAACTACACAAAAAGCACTTTAGAATCTRCTGCATGTATAAAAAATCAGTACTCTTCGAATAAATTTAAGTTTGTCAGTGCTGTTGATAGGATGGGGATCCTTTCCACAGCCAAAAAGTGAATCTAACTCAGTAGAGGACATTGAAACTTGAGTACAAGCTTCGTTCCAGACAAGCCCTGCTTTCTTTCCAGCTCCCAAAAAAATATAAGATGGGACCAGATAACTGCAGGAATCCACAGATTTCAGTGGGCGGAATTCTGGAGATAACCATCTCCTTTCAGCAGACTTTGAAAATAAACATGAAATAAACWATTCATCTTGTTAGAGGTTGACACATTCATTTTTCTGCTTGGAAAGCCAAAATTCTACTTGCTCCAAGTGATCCTCACATCGTCCCTGTGTTTGGGTACCCCTCTGCTGCCAGTTTCAAACTCAAGCAGTGAAATGCACTCAGCTAAATGGGCATGTGTTTTACTACCACAGATAAATTCCTCCTTAATTGCCCACACTTTCTATGCTAAGTCTCTAAATATGGATATRTCAGCCTGAAGCCTTCTCTGATTTGGTAGGATTTGATGGGGTTTTTTTTTCTTCAAAGAGGCAAAACATGAACTTACCTCTCCTATGACTTTATAAGGAGCATAAAGAAAAAGGCCCAATTCCWAAGCTGAGCTTCTACACAGTTCAGATGTTTTAATTTAATTTTGTGAATACCCAAACCTACTGAATCATCCAAACTTTAGGGCAGGTACCACAGCMCTTATTGCTGGCTCATCAAGCAGCAGCTGTGAGAGATAACACAGTGCTGTGTTTGCTGTGGAGTCTGGAATCAGGGACTCTCTGTGYAGGACTTGTGCTAATGCAAAGCAAATGAACTGCWCAGCCTGGATGAACTTAACACCCCCTTAACRYGRTGGTTTAGTTCACACAGAGGTAAACCAGAAGCAACAATGGCCAAGCAGAGCCAAGCAAAGCTTTGTGGGCCAGAACAACACACTGACATGCCAAGCTGGAAGGCAGCACAAGGTGCCACAACCCTTGCCCAGCACCCAGACCAGTGGGTGCTTCTCCAAGTGCCCTCAGTAATGCAGCCATGCATAGAAAGAAGCAACGACAAATCATAATTAGAGAGGCCACTCCCACTCTGTAGTTTTCCTGCTCATCCTGGCACTCTCAAGCAGTCCTGCAGTGCCAGTGGGTTCACTGTGTAGGTTTTGTCTCCTACTAGTAACAACCATAAAAAATGGGAAATGAGGCATGGAGTTGACCTTTCCAGGTAAAATGGTGGCTGAAGCAGAAGCCAAAGGTTGATTCTTACCTCCTCCATAAGGACAAGAAAATGTTTTCTGAAGATGCAGGGCTGAAGTAAATCTGTACACTGTGTTTTCCCCCAGCTGCAAGGTGACTGCCATGCTTCTGTCATTAAAAGGGCTTTGGCCAAGGGAGAAWTGGCAAGARGAGCTGGCAAGGTCAAGGGCAGAGAGACAGAAGGAAACAGACTTAATTTCACATCAGGTCATTATACAAATTATAGAGACAGTAAAAAAAACATGAGCAGTATTTCCACCAAGTATGATATGGGAGTCTTTTGGACTATCTCTTAGAGAGGAAAATATCCAAAGCACCTTGAGGCCTGAGCTGAACAAATCCATTGAAAGCTAATGGGACTCATTTTCCTACACACCTTGGGCAATTAAGGAAAAAACCTTACAACATGAATGTTTTCTGCTTGTTGCCAAAAGGAATCAGCTGCTACTAAAGACTGTGAATACACAGAAATTTATCTTAGGTTACAATCTCAGCCTGACTGCTTCTTCTCCTGCACCTGGCTCAGTCCCTTTGTGGAACAGCAGATTTTAATTCTCCCTGTTTTACCCAGAACCATGCTGATCTCTGGTATTCAAGGCACAAAGTTGAGTTTGAGGTGCTTGAAATGAGCAGAGCCAACATCTGGGGCTGCCAGCTGAACTTGCTTTTCCTTTCCTCCCACAGCAGCATTTACAACATTTCTGGCTCATGCAAGGAAGTTTCTAAGAAATGGGATCAAGCCTTCTGATTCAGGTTAAACCTCCTGATTGAGGTTGGAAGGTTTTTGCCTCCTCAAAGGCAAGGTGCATTTGCAATGCTTTACACATGAAAGAAAAACTGCTGTGTTTTGCCTGGGTTTGCAGCCACAAAAAGTGTAGGTGAACATCATCCTGAGAATGCATTTTTTCTCCCCAGGATACCAATTTCTAGATCAAGCATACCTTGGATTATGCTCTGCAGCAAAGGACCAAGAAGAATTTCTCTCTCAACTGTTCCAGCAATGCAGACTATAAATGATGTTTGAGGAAACACTCATTCATTGATGTAATTAGCTGAAAATAAAATAAAAAACCAGGTAGAACACCACCTCTAGTTTTTCACTATTGCTTTCACAAAACAAAATCAAAACCAGCACCAGCGTCCCTCTTTCACAAGAACAAAATTAAGTTATTCATAGCAACTCCTTATTCTCAAAAGCAGTGTGATKCTTCAGAAAGTCCAACTTAGTTTAGGGTTGAATGGGGTGAGACAGAAAGCAAAAATGCTTATTTAGACCCCTACTACCTCTTCTTCCACCCTTGCTCAAGTGGCTTAACCTCAGGGAATGTTTTAAGGACAAGGACTTTATGTTTTAAATTGAGTGAYTTGATTCTTTCAAGTGACTTTATGTTTTCAATTGAGTGACAAGGTTCTTTCCTTGAAACTGCTTGTAAGTGGCTTATCTGAAACTGTTCATTCTTTCATGCATGAAAAGGGAAGGCAGTACAAATAAACTAAAATCAAAATGAAATAGCTTATTGCAGGTACGTACTTTACTTGATTTCCAAACATCAGGTTTTAGAAGTGAAATGCAATAATTATTTTGTTCACAGCTTGTTGGGTTTTTTTTTTTAAATGAGCCTGTGCTTTCTTCATTAAAAAATAAAAACCCTAATCACTTCATWTGCAAAATGCTTTTGACTGGGTAGTTGTTTTTACCTCCAGTTTTAGGGRAAAAAAGGGATCTCTAATGGATTTTAGCCTAACTGTGGGGAGYACAAAACTCTGGCTAGATAAATGATAGGAAAAGGTATCAAACTTACAAAMTCCTTTTACCTCTGTCCAGCTAAAAATGAATCTTTTGCCTCTGGACTCCCCACGGGTCTCAGTYCTGATATGGGCAACCTATATAAAAACACACACTGGCCCTTCCTGGTGGTGTAAATCATCTGTGCCAGCTGGGAGGAGGAGGAGGAGGAGGGAGGCAGGGAGGGCACTCCTGGTGCTTCCCTGGCAGTGTGGGACCTTTCCAGCAGCTCGGTGCCTCTSCTGCCCTGGTTCCCAGTGTGAGAGAGGCTGGGGGAACATGGCCAGAGCACTGCTCTGTTTCAGCTATTCTTGGCCACCACATCAGCCTCTGGGGGCCATGGGATGTGTAATGTAATGCTGGTCTGAATTCATGTCCCAGGCTGGACCARGGTTAGGTGAAGTTTTTAGGTCTCCTGTTGTGCTTTCGGCTCTGATTCCTGGGGCAGGGGAAAGCAGAAACACTGACTAGAGAGTTAAATCAGTTTAACCTGAAGAAGGCAGAAAGTTTGGGTCTCCCCAGACTGATTCTTGACAGSATATCTTTCCTTTTAATGGGAGTTTCAGCACTGTCACTTCAATCCCTGTCCATAAGACACTTCTCTCCCACCTTGCTCCTTCTGCTGCTGAATAAATCCATGCCCAAGAACCCAGAGGACATGCAGCTCTGAAAACCAACAGAGGATGAGYTACAGTGACATCAATCAAATGAAATTATCTATGTTCAACAAGATCAGCTCAAATATACGTATCAATTAAATGAGTYTTTATCTCCCCACAGGTCTAAGAAAACATTAAATTCAAGGTGAAGCAACTCTCTGTCAAAGGCATGCTGCTTGGAAAGCTTAATTGTGAGAAAATATTATTTATGACCCACAGGCACTTACTCTCTCAACATTTCTGCTGTTTAAGTCAAAAGGAATTGCTTCAAGCTGGGATCTGGAGAATCCCTATTTAAAAAGTGCTTACACACATTGTGGATTTCCCATAATATTGTCCCTGACCAGGCTCTGGAACCTGAATGCTCACAACATACTTGGAGAAGGTAATATGTGCCAGGTTTTATACAGCCCCAGAGAGAATCTAGACATGTAKGTTTAATAATATAATGGAGTTTGAAATTTATTGTGAATTGAAAATTATTCGACTTTGCTATCGAAGGATTTAAAAAGCAATTAAACTGCTTTAAAATAGCATGGAGCTTGTGGGAATGCAACATGGTTTGGAACAAACAGGCCTGAATCAACACTGGCTTGGAAGTGYAGCAAGGGCTCAAACTATGGGAGGTAATTCAGGAACAGATGCATCAAATTAATTCCAGTAAYACTGCAGTGTTAAAAATGGCAACAGAAGCCAGCTTTGTTCAGCAGAATGGAAAAATGATCACCCTTTCTCTGCCTTTCCACCCCCAAGGAGCTGGGTTTTCCCGGCACAGMCGCTCATTGGTGGCAGCAGTTGCACCAAAATGTTTGACACCAGCARASTGATGGCAAATAGAAAACATTCATGGGRGAAACAGAGGRAAAAAAACCCCATAACATAAAAAAYCCAAGGGTGCAGGTAATGCAGGGAGGTGAAGCTGCACACACASAGCAAAACTGCGGAGCTGCTTGGGAGGAAATGAAAGAGAGCCGTGAAAGAGGCTCATGTCCCAGAGCCTTCCATGGAAAAGGGCACCAGTTACTCACAGTCATTTCTAGTCACAACTGGAAGTGGATGGGCAAGTCACAGCTTTTTCAGGAAATCCATCACTTTTCTCAAGAATCCTCTGYGAGCAGACTGTGACTCTTTATTAGTTTGCCTCCAGCTGGCGAGGGTGCACCAAATATTTTCTGTGAATGAGCCCAGGCCAAGGGATTGCTCACAGACYCAGGGCTGCTCTAATTGCTTCAATATTCCTGCTCTGACGTTCAAGATGAGGAGGCTCTGATCAAGCCCCAGTTGCAAGAGTTTCATTCCTGAAGTAATGAGAAATTCACCTTTCAGACAGAAGATAGCCATAGAAACCTTCCTCACGTGTAAAACAAARGCAGAGCAAATCAGAAACAGATCTCTGGCACTGACAGAGAGGCAGGGAGGAAATAGAGAAAATATTGATTAATGAGATTTATTTGTGCTGTGGATGGTGATCAAAGGGGAGTGAATGCAATGTGCAGCACTCACCATGGCTTTTAAAACCAAAATTCCTTTGATGTGCAGCTCAGCATCYGGCCATTATGGGAATTAAAAGGAAAAAACCACGAGAACATTATTAATAAAGGTTTAAACTGAAGAGCTTCAGGCACCAGGCTCATACTACCAAGGTTTTTGCTTTTTAAATGACCAGCTGGTGAATAATTATGATAAAGGATGTTTTACAACTATTTGGTTTGGTAAACAAAGCCTCTTGAACCATTCAGTAGGACCATTTCCACACAGAGCAGCCTGCATTTTTGGAGTGGACAAGCCTTTAAGTACAGAGAAAAGGACCTCCAGAACGAGGAAAAGGGTCCCTATCAGTGGGTGGCTGTGGGGACAGTGCCCAGCAGTCCCAGGGAAGCTCCAGCACACTCAGCAAGGAAGCAGGAGTATCCTACCTGTGGGTGTGGGAAGGATTCACAGCTTTGCATCCTTCTCTCTGAATTCCTGCTTGCACATCTCTGCTGGCCTCTCCTCTCAAATCTTTCTGTGAAGGGCTGACTGGAGGCTGGGCTCCCCTTCCAGGGCTTCTTAGCCCACCAAACCCAGCCCCAGTGCCCACTGGTGGCTCCTCACCTGTCCCTCTGCAGGCAGCACTGACAAAGATGGATTTTTGAGGAATTTGAAGGGTTAAGAGGGAATTTTAGAACTTCCATATGAAACCATCTTTGTATTTTTAACTGACTTATCTAAGAAACTGGAGCTTCCTGTGTAAAGTGAACACTGTAATGAGTTTAAGACTGATGGGCATTTTCCCACTATTAAAATTACTGGATACCACCTTAAGTCTTGCYTCCTTGACTGTTAATCAGAGATAATTCTTTGCCTACAGAAAAAGAAGCTCCTTTTATGTCACATATCTTGCAAAACATCAAATTTCATCTTACAAAAAGAAAGTGGAATGTTTTGAAGAGGACCCATTCTGCTAGTTTAGCAATATCACACCTTTGCCACATATAATACTTCTATCACAAAAAAAAAAATATTTAAAAAGCAAGTAACTAGCAGGAACTCCTATAAACCAAACCCAYTTTTAAGTTTGTTTCTTTGTTGTTTTTTCTTTACAAAAACAATCTCACAGCTCATTTGATAGATTGATTTGGTCAATATTGTCACAATGTCAGTGCATTATGTGCATTAAATGCTAACTGCAGCACTGGGACTAAGATGATCATAAGTGGAAGGGGACAAATAATGAACTAAATACAATGCATTACAACTCATTTTACTGCATAGTAAAATGTAGAGAGAGCATCCAAAAGCTACAAAATAAGTTCTTTGACTAAAAAACAAAAAAAGCCTATTAAACGACCAGTTTAATCCAAAGTAATGCTTTGAATATATCAAGCAGGATGGCACAAATCCTTTCGTGTTCAGCTTTTGAATCAAAAATGCATTTTGAAAAATACAGCCATGATCTGTAGATCTGGCTGTAGAGAACACTTGAAGCATCTTTAGAGGTGGGGGAGGGTTGGTGGGGAGAGGCAGAGAGAGAAATCTGGTTTGTGTCAAATGAAACATTCTGTGCAGCTGAATAAGAAACTTCTTCTTTGAGGACCATTAAGTTCTCATGATGACTTTGCTGTCACACAGGAACAGAATCTAGAGGGGGCTAAAAACTGAGGTTTATGCCTCTATTTTCCTAATCAGGTGTGAAGTACTTATCTAAGCTTAAGGTACTACTGGTACTAAAGCAGACTTCTGCTTCTCCCAAGAGTACAATTTTGTTTTGCCTAATTAAGTAAATGTTCGGTGTGGAAAGAGAATGTATCACAAATGGAATATACTTGGCTTCCTCTTGCAGGGGAGCTCTGCCATGGACTCACTCAGTGACAACASAATATTGAAGGGGGATGTCTCTGGCAGGATGACCCACCACAAAAAGTCAGACACCTGAATGAGTTAAAGCTGAAACTCAAGGGACTCCTCCCTCCACTTCTGTCTCCAGGTTAGTGGTAAAACTCTTGCCACTGCAGGTTTCTTCCCCTGCCAAGATTAATTTCAAAGAKGTAGAAAAGGTGCATGATTTTCCTTCGTCATTTAATTATGTCTTGTCCCTTCCCTCAGAAAACAGATCCTGACGTCRATGATGTAAGCTCATTAATTACCTCAGTGCTAATTTTCCACAGAGCCATCAGAGGCAGATGAGTGACACACTGAGGCAGTGTTTTCTCCTCACCAAGTGCTGGTTCATGCATGAGCAGTGTGCCCTGCATCCCCACAGCAATCAGGAGACTTTATTTCCCCTGGGGAAGCACGGCCACCCTGCAGCCTGCCCCTCACCCAGGGCTGAGGAACAAACCCCTGCTCCCTCAGCCGTGGCTTTTACAACACGTGAGATCCCTCAGCAAGCAGAGCAGGCCCTAGATCATGTCACTGTTGGAAAGAGCCTGGGGAGGCAGCAGGAAATTACACACACATTAGGCTGAAGTTGATTTTATAGCAAAACAAGCTATTTGAGCAGCTTGATTAATGATGGCCAACCAGGCTTCAGGAAAAAGGAGTTCACCGAGCCCCGCTGGCTGGCCGGGGTTCTCACGGGGGACCTGGGCCAGGGTACACACACACAGGGGGAGAGCATTTCCTGAGAGACTCACAGAACATGGGCCAAACTTCACTGCAGATTRATGCCTCAGATGCAGCACAAGGCTCCAGCAGTGGGGACAAGAGAAAGGAGATGTTTCTCAACCGACTGAAAGCTGGCTGTGGCACAGAGAAGAGAGTCACACTAAGGCAGATAATCACTGGCATCAAAAAAAAAGGCAAAGTAGCTGGTTGCCATTTCATTAGTCTCACTGGAATGCCCTTCAAAGCAGCTGATAGCTGTTACTGCCAGACAGAGCTGTGGAAAAGGTCAATGTGTCAGCCCTTGGTTATTTTAGAGCAGGAACACTCTATTATTCGTGGAGTATCTGTGACATGTTCTTCCCTCTCACTCTCCCCTCGTGGACAGAAACAAATGGGAAAACCACGTCAGGGCAAGGCATAGGTGGTAGTGCAGGAAAGGCAAAAGAACAAGCCTGCAAAGAGGATAGACTGGGGAGGGGAAAAAAMACAGGCAAAAGAGGCACCAGTCTAACTGGCCTGCTTAAAATTAKCAGAGGATGAGTGGTAGATTGAAATAGTTGAAGAAAGTGGGACAAACTTACTTTCATATGATGGGCTAAGCCCTGCTGTTCCTCACACCCATATGTGTGTTTGCCACGAAGCACTTCCTTCTGCTCTCCCCAGTTTTGTCATCACTCAGAGGCTGATGGAGACTTCCCAGTCCAGAGGGATCCCCAAATGTGGTATGGAGAGGTGGCAACCTGTCTGCTTTAAACCCTCTTCAGCAGCAAAGTGGCTGGTCCTATGGAGCAGGACAGCTGAGCRCTGGTGGGAGATCCCCAGGCAGCTGCTACCACTCAGCTGGAGTGAGAACAAGGGTCACAATCAGCTTTACATCATTGCTTCCTTGGACCCTGCCATCCAGCTGCATATCCAGTTATGACTGTGTGAAAACACATTTTTTAAACACTAAATGAGCGTGCTCTTCCTCCAGGACTTTGCTGATACTGTCTGTCCCTCCATTCCACATTGAAAGCACTAACACTGTATTTTGGCTCTCTAGTGGGAACCTGACTCAGCAGGCACAGATGAATTTTTCTTGTCTCCCTCTTGGTTCACCTTATTTCAGGCCTCATTAAGTGGCATTTCTCCTTTTATTTCAGAACCTCAGCCCAGTCTTCACACCTCACTAGCTACCTTTGGTCTTTCTAGCCTCAAACAATTCCCTGTCTATCAGGATATTTTTCAGCTTTTGGCACCCTTTCATCCAAACAAGCACCTGAATAATTCAACAATTTCATCTCTGGCATTCACAGAGGTCAAACTTACCTATCATAAGCTGTTGTAACCTGAGAAACAGGATGACTTGGCTGAATCCAACACAACCATTCCTCTTTAATTCTTTTAATGGCATCCAAACTCAGCACTGCTTCACTCAACAGCTTCCCTGGGCTTGGAATCAGCTCCTCCTGGAATTAGAGAACGAACAACATGATCATTACAACTACAAACACCAAACAAAGATCACAAACTGCAGCTCCTTTGAAGCACTGTGAAGTTTTGGGTTGCATGTGTRTTTGTACAATATAATTAGTAGCCCCTACGCCCCTCAGAATGTGTTACTGTCAGGAAAAAAGTCARGAGTTACCAAAGAGCTGCACACCACAGAAATAAATAAAGCAAAGGTTCACATTACTCCAGTGATCACTGCATGTTAAACAGATTTTTTCASTTTACCAGACACATTTGGCCTGTCTTATAAATAAATCACTGAAATAATAAACAAGTGGCTTTTCTATTCCTAACAGGCTTTAAAAACCCACCCCTTTCTTTCTGAAACAAAGAGATCCCCAAATGATGCTAATGGCATCCTTTTATTGATCTCCTGTGTTCACTTACCCTGCAAGTTTTTTCTTCACATTTATTATTGCAGAGAAATAATTGCCACCTCACYCAGCATGAGAATTGCTGTTTTGTTTAAGTTCCTTAAAACAACAGCAGCCCTTTCACAGCTCCTCACATTTCTGAAACTGTTTGTCTTAAACCCAGTGCCAGCCACCCTTGAAATGTGGTTCATTTTGCCACATAAGGTGTACAAAAGAACTTTAGCTAATATCCAAAGGCATGTAGGGCTTGTTTTAAAAATCAGTTGAAACTGAGAGGATGACTTCATGATCTGTCAAGTCAGTATCCTACACATAACACCATTAGATTTGAATATCTACAAAAATTAGGGCTATCAGAGCTCAGTGGAGATCCTTCCCTCAAATATTTTCTACCTGAACTGTTTAAATATCTAAGCATTTATCAACTTTTTAATTTCAAAGCTACCCTTCATTACAAATTTTTCTTATTCTAGAATTTTTAATGTTTTAGTTTGGGTTGGTTTTTTTTTCCATTTTGGATGTACATCTTTATATTTGATCAGGTTGCCAAATTATTACATTAATTGCCAGTAATAACTASAAACAAATGGCTGGCCTGAAAATGAAGTGAGCACAGGAACTATTTACTTACCAATTACAAGACTGCATTTCCTGGCTGACAAGACCAGTGCAGCAGACATTCTGCAAGGGAAGATAATTTTCACTGCCAAACTGGGGAAAAAACAGTGGTGAAAAATATTTTTATTTTTCAAACAATGCAAAATTAAAGAAGTTTCAAGTAGGCAGAAAATATTCTGTTTCAGAACATTTTGAGCGTGAACACAGAGTTCTTTCTCACTTCATTCAAATCCCTTTATTCCATTCCTACCAGAGAGAAAAACAGACCAAAATCTCAGATTCAAATGATTGCTCACTTCTGCCAGAGATCTGATCCAAGTTTGGCAAAAGATCTCTCTGTCAATTCAGGGAGAGTCCCAGTCTGAAATTCTGACACCCTCAATTTAGTGATAAATATCACCACAAGCCAGGAAAGYCTTTGTTGGGATGTGAATCCTGTCTTCTCTGGCACCTCCATCACCTTTCTCTGCTGGGGCTGACCCAAAGAGAGAGTGTCAGCCAAAAAAGCTGGTATGGGCATAGGAGGTGGAGGTGGGAAAAGATAAAACTCATCCTGTGGCCAACCCACAGGTACTGTTTAAAGATTTATCCCATCTTGGCATAAAACACCAAGGGAAGGTGACCACTCAAGCTGTATTTACCAACTTCAACTGTYCCAGGAAAACACAGCTGAATGAGCAAATTAGGTCCAACATGAACACACTGGGRTGAGTTTCCCTTTGTGAGMTYTGCAGTCTTAAAGAGAAGACAAAAMAATTTGCATCTTTGTTTTCAYTTGGGACCAGGCCCARTTTATARAGCAGAATTGAAGGCACGTGTCATTTCCTGCCTTCTTCTCCCTTTCTCTCCGCCCCCTGCCTCCCCCTCCCTTGATCACAAGAGTTTTCATGTGTTTTCAGGCTCTCCTTTTGTTCTGCTGCAATAAAGTCCCCAAACAATTGCCAGGTCAAATGTGCTCCATCTTTCTTCCTTTAGTGCAGCAGCTGGTGCTTGCCTCTTAAAATTCCTTCACTGTCAGCTGACAAGTGCTGTCCCATTTGAAGGATTTCTAATGTGGCTTTCAGTCCCAGCCCTTTGCTGCTCCCAATCTCACTTTAAAGGCCTGATGGGTCCACAAAAACAACCCAGATTCAAATGTTCTCAGATAATGGTTCAGATCTGGAAGCAAGCATCCTCTCCTGATGGGTGAAATGAAAACAAGAATTGGAGAAAGAAAAATAAGACAACTGGCAAAACCAACAAAGCAGATGTCTGCTGTTTCTCACAGAAGTTTAGATGCTGACTCATCTCTCTTTTCCAGTAGAAAGTCCATGTTGCTTCAAAAAAACCTGCAAGCAAACAAGCCCACAAACATCTGTATGTTTATTTGGTATTTTTCAGATCCAGCAAAGGACTTGAATTCATGCACACCCTCTCAGCAGAGAAATATTAATACTTCAGAAACTTTTCATCCCTCTTGGAACACAGAGCCACTGTCATCTCCTGGTCAAAAGTGGCACCAGTTTAGATATTTTTCTAATAGTTTATAGTTTGCTAGGATCAATTATTCACGACAGGTCACACTTCTTACTAGGATGTCCAGAAGGAACACAGAATAAAGGCCAAAAAGCACAAAAAAAGTTATAAACCTATTTTTTAAAGTTATAAATCTCTCAAATTGAGACAAAGAATAACTATAATAACTCTTGTCAATTATTAGAGATATTGCTGAGGTAGATCATACAAAAGAGTAAAGGGCACGTCTTCAACTGTAACTTCATTTTTAAGGTTAGAACTCAAGTCTTTTGTCACTCTGATACAATTAAAGAGCAAATTTGGACTTGCCAGGTGCCAAAAAGCCGAGGGGCACATTTTCTCACTGCCCTCCTGGGAGGTGGAGCAGAGCACCCATGATGGAGGCCAAAGGAAGCTTTCAAACACCCCAACTCTTGCTGGTTGAATTTCTGTCTGCAGCAGAATTTAGACAGCTCAAAACCTGTAAGAACTTTTCTCAMGTCTACCCTGTTGCAGGCTGCAGTGCTGCTGGAGCCAGGCTGCACTGATGCACCCCTGTCTTGCCTTCCTAAGGACATGAATTCTGGCTCTTGCAGAGGTTCTCTGCAGAATGTCTTTGTCCTGTCCAGGAGCAGACTTTTGGTAGCCACTTTATATTTACTTGAGCCTTTTCACCCAGCATAAAGGGACAAAACACGTCTCAGTTGGTCTTTAAAAGCTGCTCCAGAGTATATTCAGATGGGATAAATAGTCAGAGGATCCAAAGTCATTATTGACCATGGGTTAACCCCAAAACCCACTGAGACACGAGGATTAGCAGAACTCACTGACTTTGGTGAGCTTTGGGTCAGGTTCCACACACCCCTCTCATGATATTTTCATTTTCAAAGCATTGCAGCTTATTTCAGCAGATGCCCAGCATCTGTGGCCTTGATGGGGTGCTAATCCTATTACAAGGTGATGATTGGAAGCCTATAGCTGATACTTCCAGATGGTTTCAGGGTTCTGAGACCACATATGCTCAAAGAGAGGAGAGGGAGTGTTTGGAGAGCAGTCTGGGTGTGAGAGTTTCAGGAGGTATTTGCAGAGTTTTGAGCGTTTCCGGAGAGCTGGGGACCACAAACCCTCCATACATTAARCAGCAGATATTCACAGCTCTCTTGGAAGCTTGGAAGACTTTACCCAGACCTGTTAATGCTCCCACTGGAATGTGCTGGAGATCCCAACAACTCTTGGCATGGTGCACTTGGCAATCAGCCACTCAGACTTCTCTGCTTCTAGGAAAGTGTGGAGGCCTTGTGCTCATTTTCACAGCCTCTCMTCAGAGTGCAAGGCTCAGGTGACTTCATTCCTTCCACTCTGGCACTGGGGATCCTTGGAGACCACAGTGAGGATCTTGCTACTCTCCTGGTCCTGGTTAACTTGAGTCTGCTAATTGTAATCCACACTGACTTCCAAAAAATTGCACAACTTCATAGCTCAAAGTCGTCGCAAAATATTCCTAATAAAAGAAAGGAACAACTGCTGATCACTGTTCCTGCAAGTTGTTGTGAAATTTCACAAGGTTTGACAACTGTCAAGGCTCCAGCTGGTGAGGTTTGTGCAAGAATCTCAGCTTCAGGCTGGRCTCAAGGATCAAGGGAAAGGTGTGAACGAGAGGATCAGGATGCATTCCAGTGTTTGCAGCCCTGAATGCAAACATCTGCAAACAGGGGCTCTTTGCAGTGCAGATCACACTAAGRAGTTTGTTTGCTCACACGTGCTCAGTCTTTTGCAATGCTCAAACACACAAGCCAGCAGAGTAAAACAAACACAWTATTTGAGCAGGTTATCAGTAGTGTTGCTCTGTATCTATCAGTCTCACACCTCTTTCAAATTACCTGTATCAACAATGTTTCATAATTAGATGGTCAGTCAAATACAGCCTTATCCAAATGCCCACACTGGAAACRTGGAAAAAGAGCCTGGAAGCCATTATAAATCAAGGAACTCCTACAATAACTCAGTGGGGTTCAGCTGAAGCTTGCTAGGAGCAGATGTAAAGGCTTTTAAAATTGGACAYGTGAAAGTAGTGAAATGCTCAGACAAGTGAGATTCATTTTCCACCACAGGTGTCCCTTAGTGAAAGGGAAATTTTACTGCTGTCCTTCCACTGCAGTATCACATACCAGCTCTAGTGGCTGAGCTAATACCAGTTTTCTAAGGATATCTCTGAAATATTTCTCCATTCCACATTTTTGGTAATCAAGATGCAGAAAGAGCATGTAAAATAAACAGCAAAGCCTAGAAAAACAGTTTAAAATACCCTTTGAGTGTTGTCTCCTGCACTGCTCTTAGAGATGTTGCCATAAATATCAATTGGGAGAGAGAGCAGAAATACCTTCCTCTCTAGTGAGGGTGTTTAGTGTTACAGAATAACCATAGGTACAAAGTTATGGTCACCAAAACTACACTGGGAGCTGATATTTCTAAGGAGAAATGAGTAGTGGATTCCTGGTGGGTATTATTGACCTTTGAGTCTTAGTAAACAGTCTTGAAAAGTTTTTCCCTCATAGTCCAGTGGCATGTTTAGTTCTGTGTGCATCAGGGTTACCACACTGATGCTTGCTCCCTCACATGAGAGCTCAGTTTTAYAAGAATAGGTCTCAGCCTTGAGACTAAATGCCCTCATTCAGGCCCCTGACAATATTTAATTTTGAGGAACACTATGGAATGATAAAGGTTTCTGTGCCTTTATATCCTGTTGCAGAATCAGTCCCACTGGGAATAGGCTGAAAGGAATAGCAAACTTTATCTGCTGCGTTTTGCCAGGAATCCCACTTTTTATAAGTCTTAAAATGTTGTGGTCTGTAAACCAGCTCTTCATTACTGGTGCATTGTAAAACWTTTTGAGTTCTGCTTTTGCCAATAGGAGCCTTTTCAAGCTTCCATCACTGCCAATTATTCCAAGATGGGTCAAGGCAAGGATTTTTCTGTTACCATTGAGTTTTTTGTCCTCTGCCATGCCAAGTCTCCAAACACTCCCCCAGTTTCATCAATATTTTAAGTATCAAAGTACCTGGTAAAAAACAGTTTCTGGTTTAGCTGATGGAGAAATTCATGGAAAGTCTCCTGGCAGTTCCAGCAGGAGTGAGATCAGACTCCCCTCATGCATGAGAAGCTTTCAACCTTTCAGGTAACATGTGGGCTCCATTTCTAATCAGATTTGTGGAGCACAAAGAAGGGCAAAGCATTTCTTGAAGAACCTGACTACTGATTTGGACATTTAGAGGGCTGGCTGGAGGAGGACTGTACACCATTCTTCCAATAATGCTGTGAAGGAAATGAAGTTTTATCCTTCATTTCCATCTCACCCCATCTGCTGAGGCTGAAAACTCCCTAGAAGTACATGGTTAAGAGGTACAAGAGACTGGAAGGGGATTTGCACTCAGCTTTTGGATTGCTGCTCCTCTGAGCAGTTTTAAAAGCCTCTTAGGACAGGACTGAAGTGCCAGTGATGTTATCAACATTAAATATGTTAAAACAAATGAAAAAAGYCTGCTGAAGGCAAGTCTAACAGGAAAACAGATGGAAAAACCAATGAAAGCCTCCTACTTCTCTCCCYAGAGTGGTCTGAATCTGAATATATAGATTTTAGTTGCAAACTGTCATCTGCTGTTTGCTGGAAATATGCACCTGTAGTGTGAGGGACTGAAAGGGAATTGGCATTCACCTGCAGCACAGCAAAACAGGATGAATGCTGGATTTTCTCACTGTGCATGGGGGGAAACCGGGGCAAAATGTGCTCTTAGTCCCTCTGCCTCCCAGACTTAGACTGTCATGACAGCCAACACACACTGAGAGAGGATTGCAAGGGTCCTTCAGGCAAAGCAACAACTTCCACTGCAGGAAAACCCTGTCTCAGGCAGCATTGTCCTGGTTTGGAAGGAATGACTTCGAGATCCATGGCCAGAACAAACACACGAGGGAAAAATTTGCTCTGTTTTTACGATGTAACTATGTGGCTGTAAGTTTATAAAGACCATATATAGCATGTGGACAGATAGATGGATACCACTACTCATATTCACAATTCATACCACTGGCGTATTCTCTGTGGAGCAAAGAGGAGCCTTTCAAACTTTTCACTGTTATAAAAGCAAGGCCACACAAATGTCCATTTGCATTCCTTTTTTTTTGGTCATATACTAATAAAAGATACCTCTTTGAAAGCACTTAGGTATTCCAAAAGATGCAAAGGGTCCCTCAAAATTTTGTGTCCATGGTGAACAAACACTCCTCTATTCACTGCCATTTTCTACCAAGTTCTTGGTGTAAGAGGACAACACCCATCAGCCTCACTTGGTCTGTAACCACAGTGAGAGGTTGCCATGCTTATTTACAGCATTGGAGAGTAAAGTGAGCATTTGTTTATATACAAATACACACAGGYATTTTATCTCCCTGTACCTGGAGCTCAGGAGCTCCAGGAGATTTGCTACAGTACAGGATTCTAGTCTGGGAGGGAAAGAAAAATCCCTGCTCTTTCCCAGCATAGGTTGTGCTCCCATGTGAGCAAGCAAAGCCTTTATTATGCTTTATGTGCAGTCCCTGAAGCAGAGAGGTTCTGCAAGCAGCTCACACAAAGCATCCCTGAGATGGCCTCAGACAGAGCAAACCCCACTGCTGGGTAATGGAACAGTTGGTCTGAATCTTTCTCTGCAGACCAAGTAATTTCAAATAACTCTGCAAATACAAGTTTTGCAGAAATGCCATTTTAATTTCCCATAGGTACTTAAAATTAATTTGCRTGTACTTCTGGAAAACAAAATCCAATTGCTGCATGGAAATCACAGGAAGCATSGAGGGCTGGGACAGAACAGTGCAGGCAGTGACTGAATTTACAATGTCTTTTCCAGAACTCTGTGTCCTTGCAGTGAGAGACAAACATGAAACTTATGTATCACTTATGCTTCTTCAAATTCTGAAAGCACAACTTGGTGAAAGCACACAGAGACTTCAGCAGGAGGGAGTGCATCTGAACAAAATACACAACTCCAGGTTGGAAGTTGAGTTGGTAAAATACTTCTGGCAAAGATCTTGAGTTGTATTTTTGTGGCAGCACCCAGTACAGGAAACATCCCTAACTGGGAGCATCTAGTGGTTATAATATGATATTTATTACAATAGGGTATCTAATGGCATTCTTTATCAATATTAGAATAAAAATCTAGATCTTACTCTGTATGCTGTCGTCATTTCTAGAATAACTTGTGACCTGCTGAACTTCTGCACAAAAATTCAGAGTTTCTGGGACAAGTCTCCTAAGGAAGTAATTCCCAAGAATCAGATGTAGTGGCTATAGAGTGTGACTTCAGTGAGTGTGGGGTGCATAACCATGGTAACAGTTTTCCAGTCAGCCTCTTCATAGGCAGTCTTATTTCAGCCTTATACTTTGATTTAAACAAAGCAAAAGCCTCAAAAAAACACCCCACACTCACAAAGAAAAAGATGTTTCACCTACCCATGACTGTCAGCACAAAGTTCTGCTTTAAGTCTATTGTAGCATTCAATTTTTCATACCCACCCTCACTGCACYAACACATAGGTCCCACACTCCATTTTTTTCAGATGAGCAGGATTGAATCAGTTTTSCAGAATCAATTTTCCAGACCAAATACTCATCATTATGRCCTTAAAATTTCCTTCCCACAAATATTCCCTTTAGTTGCTTTCAGCTACCAATGCAGTCAATCCCTATAATTCCACTCACAATGTATGTAAGGGAAATTTAATGAATATATGGCTTTATTCACTCCACTCAAACCTCAGCTAGAGCTGGAGTTAATTTTTAGCTATACAAGTCTAGTCTAGTCCCTTTCTTTGCCAGCTATGAGAACATGAACTTCACAAAATCAGGCAAAAAAAGTCAATTTTAACAACAGTTACCACAACACAGGATCCATGAAAAACGGGGCTTTTGGATTTCTAACTGTGATATGGAGAACTGCATGTAAGGACAGGATTTTAAAGTTCAAACTTCAAACACTAACTTTATCCAAACCCATGTTTGTGTCCCTGGAAAAATACATGCAGCATCTTTCTTCTAAGCGTAAAACTCATTTTTGCATAAAGCAGCTAAATTTCACAAATAACGTTTCTCCAAAATGTGATTTCAGATGTTTTAACAGTTCCCCCAACAAGTCAGAYGAGAAATGTGTGATACCTAATAAATTGAACTTGCAGCCAACTATTTTCTTTTGAACTGAAGCACCAACATCTTGRAAATAGAAAGACTTGKTACAAAGAAGTTTCCMACAACCCACAAGCCTAAAYATTGTAGGTAAAGTCTACATGGAATTTACTCTGGTCATATTGTTCATATGCTTTAGGGCAAAATAAGCTTAAAGGTTGTTGTTTGCTCCATCCTACAAACTAATGGGATTTAAAAACAGCAAATCAGGACAGTCACATCTGCAAAGAGATAATGAAATCTCACCTGGTTTGTATAAAATCTTAGGTGTCCTGAGTGCTACCAGGAACTGGGGCAAAGGGGAGGTTCTCATCACAAATCCTCTTYCACTAACACATCATGGCTCCTGAGCTGTGCTGTCCACCAGGGATAAAAGCCATCCAAATTGGAATCGAGGAGGAATTTGATAGTTGCTSTGAAATTTTAAAGAAAACTCTGAATAAATGCTTGGCACCAGATCTGCTCCAGAAGTACAACCCTTTTTTTTTCCCCCCCCATTTGTGTATTCTCCTAATCCTACTAAATTTTCTTCTTTTCCCAGACAAATTGGCTGTTGCTTTCTGGCCAGTACAAATTCCTCTGAGGTTGGRTCAATATATTATGTCACACAACCTCACAAAGTTCTGTTTCCTGACCTATTTGTCACTTCAAAGTACAAAACCGAGATTTTTCCTAAGTTGTTGTAAGAATTGTTGATTTTCTGAGGTGAATTCAATGGTTTGCTTGAGGACAGATCTCTCTCTCTCAGACCACTATTTAACACTTGGAGATTATGGTAATAATTATTTCTATTGGAATTCACTTCAGCCTAAGCTGGAGTCTCAGCTGAGAAAATCCAGATCTCCTTTTGCCTTGCTCCTAAACCTCTTCTCTATAAACAAGCCATTCAGTAAGCAAACACTGCAATTCCAGCTGGGAAATTGTCAGGARGGCTTGGGAGCATCTGCAAGACTCTGCACCACTCATCTGGCACTTTTCAGGAACACTAAACACACCAAAAGAACAGGTGGTGCCAAACAAGGCAGYATTAATGAAAAGGTTCTGACAGCATTTTTTACTTCACCTGTGCCCTTAATCAATTCAGAAATTAACAGTRTGCAGTATAAATATTTAAACAGTGYAAATTAACAGGATGTGTGTGCTGAGCTGGAGAAGTAGCACAGGCTGAAAACCAGCACCTGTTTTGAACCAAAACATCATGATGGATTTTGTGTCTGGGTCCTGAACAGGGCAGTTATTCCAATGGAAAAGCCTCCTAAAGTATCAGGAAAGTGAATGGAAAGGGTGRATTGTTCTGGAGAGCAAAGAGGTGGGCACTGGTGCAGTTATAAACACTGTGAACAACAAAATAGCAGATAAAATGACAAGAAATCCTCAATAAATGATATGGGCATGGAGGATAACTGAAGGAAAGCCTACCTTGAGGGACAAGTTTTGGGATGCCAAGCAGTATCCATAAAAAGACTGGTTGTCTTCATCTTCCAGGTAGACTCCTGAACACTTCCAGAGACTAACTAGTCCACGTAGGCTGAGAAATCACAGCTGGGGGRAAAAAATCCTCTTGAAAATCCTCATTAATTGTATTTTATTGTATTTAATGGTCAAAACCCAATTTTTTAAAATTTGAAATTAGACTGTGTTGAACTTTATTGTGCAGAAGAAAGAGTATTTATGCTATCTTCATTTCATTATCAAAGGAAAAATTAAACTGTGACAGGAGCAAATTATATGAACATGTATATTCTATGATTTTTACACAGATCCACTTCCATGCTTCAGTTCCAATGGTTCTGATTCTATRGATAATCATTCCCTTTTTTCATTTTAAACTCTCACCAGCTGATAAAAAGGACAGCAGGTTCTGCAGTTTAGATGTCTCACTCTCCACAGTTAAACTTCACTGAATCTTCTCTTTTCATCCCATTTCATTCTCTCAGATATCAATTAAGAAAGCACTCCCATCTGTGCCAGGACTTTTACCCAGGCCTGAACATTGTTAGTTTGACCACAGACATCAGACTTTGTATTAACTAAGCCTGGATACTGTAAAAGTGGCTTAGCCACAGAAGCAGATAAAAATGGCACTGAGGGCCAAAAAGGAGTGAATTCACTCCTAAGAGGGTAAGGAGAGATGGGCAGAAAAAGTTCTGCAACAGAAGAAAAAGCTGAAACCACACGTTTCAGTTAAGAAACTAAGTTAAGAAGTTAAGCAAAAGTTAAATTTAAGTTAAAAGTTAATCCCAAGTTAAGAAGTACAGCAAAAAGCTACAGAAACAGGTCTCCTTAAAAAAATGACACTTTCCCAGTTGGGACAGCAACACTGGTGGTCTCCAGGAACTGCTCTGAGGCCAGTAGATAAAGAGTATCCACAGCTAACTATTAGTGACAATTAATTMCAGTTATTATTGCAGCATGACAGCTGGCATTTCTAGCATCCAATATCAGATGCATTTGTAAGAATCTGACCTTGCAACAACATGTAAAAAAAYAGTTACTGAGCTACATCTCAGGAATCCATCAGGCTCCTAAATTTAGGTCTCTGGTTGCTATTCTCAGCATGTGAGAGACCCTCCCTGGGACATTCTTGAGCTCCTTTATCAAAACCCATCTTTTCATACAGCCACAAACTTCACCTCTTCTCTCTCACGCTGTAGTATCATTATTATGTTTGTTATAACTTTATTTCCATCCTCAATCTTTCTGCTATTTGCATGTCAACTTATTAAGCACCAAGAGGATCTCAAGGCATTTTAGACTGACCCAGAGACTGATGTGTAGAACTTGTATGAATTCCAGTCTCTAAAGACCAAGCYATGCAAAGGACTCTGGGCAACTAAATCCTATTTGAGTATCTACAGAATTTTGTCCTTGCAGCCAAAAGTATCTGCAGCTTCCAGCACAGAATTCATTTTGGTATTAAATTCACCTTGATGTAAGCTCAGACTGCTAGGTTCAGCAAATAATAATCAAAGACCTTTCTGAAACTGGGAGCTGTTCACTTTTGTGGAGCCCCTGCTCCTAAGATTTTGGCAGCTACTCTTAATGAAAATGTTACTCTGAATGAAAAGAGTGAGTGCCACAGGAAACAATAGATAATCACTCCCTTGCCATTTTCCAGGACTCACAGATAAATAGTTTCTCTATTCTGGATCAGCTTAGGATATTTTCAGTGCTACAAGCAAGAAGAAACTCATTTTGGYATCCAAAACTGACACTTTTATCACTGTACAAAGGCAGACAAAAAGCCACTCCATACATTTGACCAACATGCACCAGTTAGGAAATTTTGCATGTACACACAGCAAGCTACTAAAAGAACTGAAAAATTGACAGGATKAAAGGTGTGACTTCCACAAGTTGCATGAGACAAAGGTTTTTTTGATTATTTTTTACAGTTTTGGAGCAAATAATTCAACATTTCAGCATCAGTTGAGACCACAGGTCAAAAGAAAATGATGCCACTGCATTTCCTCTGAAAATGYTCTTCAAACACATTTGGCAGAAATGCAAACCTTACAATTTTTTACATGGTATTTATGATATTTTATTCCTTTCCACTCATKTGTCCTTCTTTTTTAAAGGAAATGCTGAAGAAAGCAAAAGTCTGAAATAGAAATCAGTTGTGAAGGAGAAAATGAAAAATCCCTSTCTCTTTAGGCATTTTTTTTCCTTGAAGAAAGAAATAGAAAAAGAGATTTCCTCTCTCCCATCTCACTCTTCAAAATCATTTTTGAAAGGTGTTTAGGAGTGACKTGAAAAGTCTGTTTTGATGTGTTTCTGATGGGAAAAAGACCACAATCTTTTCCTCTGATAGATTTTCTGGSCTGCCATTTAAGAGTAAATGGTTTTCCCATCAGCTACAGTTACTCCTGAGCACATCATAAGCTTCAATTCCTCATATATTTTAGTATAAACAAGTTCTTTACCTTCCTAAACTYGTGATGTGCCATTTTCAGGAGGAATGTGACACGCACAGGTTGCAGTAAGAGGAACTCTCCTTTCCTCAGTGGGTGTTKGAGCAGCTTGAAGATTCAGGCCATGTGTTTCCTCATGGCTTTTAGCTCATCAATTCATGGCCAAAAAATAAAACACTTTTAGTCACACCAGAAATGAACAGAATGAAAGGGGCCTGATTGACAGCTCTGGTGATCCATGTGCTTTATCATCCTCAGGAGAGGGGTTGTATAAACACCTGGAAGAGCTTGTCTAATATTAGGAAATGGCTGTGAGTGATGGCTGGGCTGTAGCTCACCAGATGGACATTCTTACTGCACAGCAAACCTGCCTCCACACCATTTAATTTAATCTGCATCCCAAACTAGCATGAGATGAAGTGTAAGCCAAGCATCTATGCGAAATTTATTACAAAATAATGATCCTGAACCGGGATCATTGCTTGACTTATTTTTAAAATCATTTCCTGCAAGGACAATAACGTGAGATCCATCCCTGTATTTTCCAGCTGAGGCCAAGCCAAGCCAGCTGCAACCCCCAAAAAAGGAATTGTGCCTCAAAAGCCCTTTAGGCTCCACTGCTAAAAATGCCAGGGATTGATTCTGTGGCCCCTCTCTCTCCAGATCCTGATGAGTTGCACATCCCTCCCTCAGCTCTCCTGATTTCTAAGGACTACCTGTATTCCACACTGAATCCAAGGGCAGTGACAAAGAGCAGCCCACCTGCATTTCAGCTTTTTTTGCAGGGTAAAAAGAGTCCCTATTTCACCCAAACCTCGCTGTCAGGTGGTGGGAAACAGGCAAAAGCCTGGCTGTGCTTCTGGCACGCATCATCTGCAGATCTGAGCCCACAAAAATATCTTTTCAACACAAATCACTCSACAGGAACCTCAGTTTTTTCCACTGCAGGTTTTAGGGTTGGCATGGCAAGGTTATGATCAAGGGGATGCTTTGCAGTGCAGCCTGTGCAAGCTCTTAAATCCTAAGCAGAATTAAGGGAAGCTCAGGGCAGCTTCCCTTTTTTCTGGGGCTTATGTAAAACAGACAAGTGGGACCACAGCATTTTTCTGTGGGGGTGTTGTTTTGAAAACCAATTTTGTTATTTTAATCAATATTGTTATTTTAAAAATCAAGTGTTCCTGCTAACTTGCCACTCTTAGTTACAATATTCATTGTAACTACTTATACTTAAGAACTAATTTTGATGCAATGCCTCATTATCCATGTACCAGAACACCTCTTTTCCTGGCAGCATTTTAGAAAAAAAATAAAATTAAAAAAAGAAAAAAGAAAAACAAACCAAACCCAACTGCTCACAAAGACCTCTGATAACTTCAGTGACACAGCATGTTCTCATAAATAATTCTCTCTTCATGCAGCAGTCAAATGACTWTGCACAAAGACTTGGCATCTCTATTTTCTCCTTTTCAAGTCACACTGACCCCAAGGCACCAATGTGTTCAGCTGTAAGCAGAAGAAATGCTGTGTTTCAATAACCATGGCACCTCCTAGGACTGCAGGAAACTCATCAGTTCTTTGCTCAGAACATTTCACACYATAAGATCAACGAGCAGCACAGGAAAAGTTCATCCAAGAACATGTCCTTGATGTGTATTTGATGCTCTTTGCTGGGKACTATTTTTTCATGGACTACTGGAACTTTTTTTTTTCCTCCCCCCCCACAAATCCAATTTTTACAATAGAAATAACATTTTAACTTCTGAATGCACATAAACACACATGGTTATTATGTATCTATATAAAGTTAAAAAATAGAAAACAGATTGATCGTAATGAAGAAAGTTTTCTCTCAAAGTGCAGTGAGGTGGTTCTTGCAAATTAAAACAAGCATCTTGCCAGCATTAAAGTTTAGTTACCATGCTACCTTAAAATGAACCCTATCCAGTGAAAATCCAGGTCATGAGCCAAATTCACTCCTCCAAATATTATTTAAACCAAGTAACCTTCATACCTTATTTACAACAGCTCATTAGTCCTCATTATGTTTCAAAGTTTTGCAACCACAATAATAATAACAACAACAGTAAAATCCAACTAATCTATGATTAATTAGCAAAAATGGTGACCCAGGAGGCAACCAAAACCATTGTGATGAGGTGTATCTTTGATAAGGGCATTCAAATCATTAATTGAGCTTATTTCTTTTTCACAAACCACAATTATCTTAATTCTTTCACTCTACTACGAAGTGTGAATCATGGCTAAGATCTTCTCATCTCCCAGCTTTTTACCCCAGTGTCTTGTCCAGGTTGTGTTTCCTCTAAGATATTCCCATCAGTGGTAACCTGATGGGAATATCTTAGAGGAAACACAACACATTTTATTTTCCCAGCTTTGGRAAGAGTTTTTATCATTCAAGTCCATCTTTACCTTCAATCCACCCACTTAAAGTGCCAAATATGTGATTTTTGTTTCTGTGTTCCAGCATTCAGCTGAGAGAAAGGTGCACTTTCTGCATCCTGAACTCTTAGCAGAATTTAGGAGTGTCAGGGTTTTGGCTTCTCTGTTGRGCTTGGATGCTGTGCTCAGATTCYGAGTGTCAGATTTGAGTCAGCCCAAAGGATGCACCATTCTCCTCCAGTAYTTTTCCCTTCTCTTCCTCCATTTTCCACAAAGAAACATAAACACTCAGGGAAGCTATCCTCTCAGATCTACAGGTATTTTTCACTGGCTTCATGAAGATAAAAGCTAATGCAARTTTTTCTCCTTCCTCCATTGATCACCACAGTTTTCTTTAATTGTTTGATCAGCACTAAAATAGTTAATGATGGCATTTAAAACAGATACTTGCATTTATTCCAGATGAGATGTTTTGTTCCTTTCCAGACCAACTAACTCTCTCTACCTTCATTTGGATGCAGATGTGAGCACTTCTGTCATTTTTTTTCAGTTTTTCTTCTGAAAAAATTACTAGAGACTTTCAGCTAGGGAGGGGGGAAGAGAAAAGGAGAATACAGAGARCAAAATGGCAATTCATGTAAGAAACCAAATCCCAGAAATCTCAAACATTTTTCAGTTTCAAAGGAAAATATCAGATATTACTTATATCTGCTTCACTTCCTTTTCTCCCTCTAAATAAACCTGCAGACAATAGATGACTGTGGCATGGCCTGCCATATCCATCATCCTCAGGACTGAGTCAGAAACAGACCTGGAGACCATATCCTGAGTTCCTGCCTTTCCAGCTCTGGGAAAATTCCCACCCCAAATTAGATCCTGCACCCTCAGTTCACATTTCACTCATCTGTTTCCAACACAAAAGGTTCTGTTTGCTTGGCAGCCCATTTCCTCTTAATCTGAACCCATCACTTTCAGATATACGAAATCATCATCATTTCCAAAGTGACAGCATGGCAAAAACATGGGCTTATAAATTCAACTGAAGAAAACAAACAGAAGAAAAGAGCATGGCCAGGGGAAACTTTCCATGTTCTTAAAGGCATTTGAGTCATTCAACAGTTGTTTCAAGCAGCATCTGACAGGGTGGCACCAGCAACACCAATCTCATCTTGGAGTGCTCACTGATGAAACACACAGAGAAAAAAAAGCAGAGACATTTGCAGCAGAAAGGTTTAAATTTTTTGGCATCTCACTACTTAAAACCTTCATATAAAGACCGCCAAATCATTAATGGGTTAATGGATTTTACCCCCACATCACCCCTCCTAACAGGGTTATCTCCATTTTGCAAATGGAGAAAACAAACTAAGAAGTTAAAAAAAAAAAAAAAGCTTCTTGAAAGCTACAGAAAGGAGATGATGAATTAAAATGTGACTACAAACCTCTGGAGTCTTGTGTTTAAAAGCTCTATGAAAACATTAAAAAAAAAAGGCTAGATAACGTTTTTTTTTTTTTTTCTGAAAGTATCAAACTTCCAGAATTAAAAAACAGGCTTTTTTCATGTCTGCACCTACTGTGCATATTGATGGCCTTTTTTGTCATGGAAATCTCCATGTATTAACCAAGATTATTGTGTGTCTCACCCAGGACAAGATAACCATGTGGAATTGGGAAGCACAACCAATATCTGTGTGGTTTGCCATTGATTGTGCTCATTACAAGATCCCAAACAGCCCCAGCCCTGTTGGGTTTCATTGCCCAAATCACTGCAGAACACAAAGAAACACAGCCTTTGCCCAGGGAACTCACAGGCACTGTGTGGATTTAGTGTCAATTCTGCCTTCAGGCCATGGAATACATTCCCTATCCTAAACTCTCTGTTATGTTTCTGCAGCCTTATCACAGCCTCAACGTTCACCTTCCTCTTCCTGAAGTTACAAAGTCTCCCACAGCTTTAAAATCACTGTCAGGTTTGTTTTTTTTTTCCAAGAACTTCTAGCAAAAGAAAAAAAAAAGGATTAGAAAAAGCAGCAGCAGGTGTCTCATTCATGATGTATGATTTATTCCTTTGTTGAGACAAAAAGTATCTGAGATTCTCCTCACCTACCTATTGCTAATGCATTACAGCCCTCAGGTTTGACATTCATCTTGGCCAAGGAAGCCATCTAAAAAACATTCCCTGTGGGGGAAGAAAAGAAAAAACTAACTCAAAACCAACCAAAYAAAAAAGCACAAGAACAACAAAAACCCACAAAAAATTCCCCACAAAAAAAGTAAGAATTTTAAAGAAGCAATTCTTCCTGTTGTAAAACATTATTTCAAAAGAGAAAGAAAGGATCAGAGGGGGCTGGGGCAGCAGTCCTGTGAGGATTTTGAGAGTTGGGGCTGTTCAGCTTGGAGAAAAGGAGACCTTACAGCACCTTTCAGTCCCTAAAGGAGGCCTGCAGGAGAGCTGGAGAGGGACTTTTCCAWGGGCACTGTAATGACAGCATATGAAGAAATGCCTTTAAACTGAAAATGCACAAGTTTAGATCAGATATTAGTAAGAAATTCTTCCCTATGAAGGTGGTGAGGCCCTGGCACAGGCTGGCAGAGGAGCTGTGGCTGCCCCATCCCTGGAAGTGACCAAGGCCAGGCTGACTGAAGCTCTGGTTTGGTGCAAGGTGTCCCTGCCCATGGCAGGGGGCATGGCACTGGATGATCTCCAAAATATCTTTGAACCCAAACCATTCCATGACTCTTCACCCAGGCATTTTTTTCTGTGACAGTTTGACAGCAGCTTGATGATTAATTGAGATTGCAGCCCTTGGACAGCCAATCTGAGGTTTCATCAGCCCCTTCCCAAGAAGTCAGGGGGAGTTTGCAGATGCATGTTCYAATCTGGTGAATGTTCCTGRCTTCTYTCTMGTTCCAGCAATTSTGCTTTTCAAMCACAGASAGAGGAGGRAAAAACAAACAAACAACAAGCCAAAAGCAGAGGACTGGAATCACTTGATCTGCAGCTTCTCCTGAGAGATGTATGGATCTATAATTTGCATTTTTTGAAAACGTGTTACCCAAATGTGAAGYTACAGAGAGATGGCCACAACCAATGAAACACATGAGAGAACCACCTTGCAAATCTTCAAATTTTACCTGATAGAACGAGAAAAGAGCATCATTTAAACTTAGAAATCCGAAGCGACTGAGCCTTGTTTCTTTTGCAGCCTCAGCAAGCTCGATCACTCCTCTGAGCTGCCCGGCTTTGCTGGAGCTGCTGCTCCCAGGCTTTGACACGCACAAGAGGCTGATGCTGTAGGGCAGCCTGCTCCGTTTTGGTTGCCCACCAAGGAACCGCGGATTCCAGCGGGCAGGTGAGCAGGCAAAGGGCRCATCCCCACCTGGGGAAGGACGGGATGAAGCAGCTGAAGCTGCCCAGTCTCTCGGAGCCCAAGCGATCCCGGGACGATCCGCGGAGGATGCCCGGGATGGGAGCGGCGGGTCCCGGGTGCCCTCTCGTGGGGCCGCCTGGAACTCGGCACCCGGCGGGGGACGGGGGCCAAAAACCCGCTTAAAGTGCGAGCAACACACGAGGAATTGTTCAGTGTTTGTCCTAAAGCCGTGTGAAAACAGCTCTCCAAAAGCGCTCTGTTCATCCCGCCCGCCGGAGCTTACGGTGAGCGCTGCTAATGGGACAGAGACGCTGTCACTAAATGCCAAACCTGGTTTGATAGCAGTCTCATCAGGCTCACATGTCTTCCCAACTGTGTATGCAACACATTATAAAATAAACCAGCTCGGGAAAAAGGCAGGATTGATGTGTGCACTCACCAAGCACACTCGTGTGCCACCAGAAATAATTCGGTTTATTTCCCCCAGCAACAGGGATGAGGACAGGGGTGCTGCAAGGATGCTGTGTGCCTTTATTGACACGCCTCAGCAAAAAGCCCAACCCTGCACAGGCTAATTTGCAMGCCTGCAAATTTCTTTAGGTGTCAAAGAGACGTTCCAGCCTACAGGATCTGGAGGAGAAACTTTGCAAAATAAGAAATGAGGACACGGTGATTTATTTAGTCATGACTGCCAATCAGGGAGCTTGGAGCTCAGTGTTTCAAAGGAAAGGATCAGGATGCTTCTGTCTCAACYAGTCTATTGTTTCTCAAAAACTCACGTGTGTTTGTGCCCACAGGAAGGCTTGTTAAGTCACAGAGCTGCCTGACTCACCAAAGCAAATCAGATTAATTAGAGGAGAAAAGCCCTCCTGAGCAAGCTGGAAGCTCAGCAAGAATATGAGGTTTGCAAATACTGTGCTGGCTTTCTGCTATTCCTTTAGACAACATGATGCTTTCACTTGGTTTAATTACTTCCCCAAAAAATCATTGCACTGAACCCAGCAAGAAGGGGAGCAGGGTTTGTATGGCCAGCAAACCCCAAGCCCCTCCCATCACATCCTAGTGCTGCAAAGAGCACCCTGAAAACAAAAATTGCTCCCTTTTTCAGGGCATCAGGGGAGCAAATACAACCATGGCTTGCTCACAAAAGGTGGATCTGGGTTATATGATACCCACATCCATGTAATTGTGCAAACAGGTTGGGAATGATGGCTCCATCTCTTGGAATCTCTCACACCATAACACCTCTCCATTAAAAACTGCCTGGTGCCAAACTGTCAATGATATTTGGTGTCAATTTTCCTGCACACTTTCTACTGTGAAACCATGAGGAAGGGGGGGAAAACAGAAATATCCTTCTGCAGCAGCATTCTGGGAGTGCTGAGGATGCTGAGGAAGCACTGCAGGGCTGATTTTCCACCAGGTCATCTCAGGTACCCTCCCAGCTATCAAGTGACCCTTTGCACGTCTTTAGTGATGTGCAGCCAACAGTGCATGCTGATATTATACACAACATTTCAACCCTTCCTACCCTATCCTGCTCATCAATCAAGTAGACAAAAGCCACAGGATGGTTCCCAGCATCAAAGCAGCAGCAATGTCTGCCCTGGAACCTGTAGATTGTTCCCCTTTTACACCCTACTCCTCATGTTTTCATTTTTTTCTTTGAAATCACAGTAAAATAGATCTGTTCAAACCTTTCACCCTTCCTGTACAAACCTCCACGTGATTTTTCTGGCATCACAGCTGTGGGAACAAGAGTCCATCCACAGCTCTGCCTTAAATTCACCYAGTGCTCATTAAAAATCACATTGTTGTGAGATACAAATAACACCTTGCCCCAGTGAAATGATGTTTGGCAAGAGAGAATGATGTAATTAGGAGCAGGTCTTTACGTGGCTTGGTCCAAGGGTGGCTTCAGGAGAATTAACTCACATCCCTGGAGGGGAATGGGGAATGGCTACAATGAGCAGGGTCTGCCCAGGGTTTCTGGCAGAGTGAGGAAAGGGGATGGAAGGGGGCAGGACTTGCAGTGGGGGTGCCTTCTGCCACCACTGCAATCTGCCCCTGGCCACACAAACCCTGGGATAAGGTTTTTAAGGAGCAGCCTGACTCCAGGGAGGTCGAGCTGGCTGGCAGGAAGCATGAGRCAGCATTGCACAGTGCACTCCTGAYAGTCTGTGCTGCTCATTCAGGAGCAAAGTGGCATCTGTTCTTGTCATTATGGTGCTAATTCACTGATTCAGTGTGTTCTCTAATTGTAAAATTAGCTTCAATAAGTTAGAGCCCCTGTTGTGTGCACGCTATTGGGCACAAAGGAGAGGTTTTGCTAATCCCTCCACAAATGGGTGATATTGTAGATATTAAAAGAGGTTATTATTGCCTATTTGCCTATCCATGCAGAAGCATGGACTATGGATTGAGATAACATCAAATCCTTGATGGGCTCTGTTACCAACCAGATCTCCTTATGTCCCTGTTTCACAAGAATTACATTTGGTCAGTGCATCCCTTCTGTTTCCTCCATGCTCCAATTGCATGATGCTGGGACAGATGTTTAAGAAGCTGGGAGGATGTTTATTATGGGATTTTAATTTTTTTTAGATAAAGTCTCAAATCATGTGGGAATACGACATTAAGCAGCTAATTCACTTTTGTGAACACTTAATGACTTATGGTCATAGAGATGGCAGCCACTGCAATAATCAGAGTTCCACTATTGTAATCCCCTATTTACCAGTGAAAGTCTTGTACTGTTATTTTTTTTTCCTAAGAATCTCAGTTCCTGAAAGCAAGTAATTCCTTAATGATGTTGTATTTGCTTAGTGCAAGGTCAGTTTTAAAGCTTTTGTACTAGTAGACAGGGGATTGAAAAATGAGACTTGAGGGGATTTTAAAGGCTGTATAAAAATACCCTCAAAATTCAAATTAAAAGAAGAAAATGYGTTTATTATCATTATTATTATTATTGTGGTTTTGGTTTTTTAAGCCTCAAAACGGAGCACAAAAGCACCTCTGCAAAAAGAAATAAAGTGCTAAGACTGCAGATGATGACAGGAGGCTCATAAGTTATATATTAATTCTACATAACATCTAATTATTAATAGCTATCAATTAAGGGCTGCATAGAAAGGCTTTCCAAAGTAAACTGTGTTTCTCTCAAGAACATTTTGCACACMAAGCACCCCAACCCCTCCCAGTCTGTGGCTGCAMACTTGGTGCTCTTGCACTTCCCCCACAGGAGTTGTGCTCTCATCCATGACTTTTCTGTAGGATATTTTCTCTCTCTGAAGGCATCACAGCCACTACAGCTCCCAGATTTCTATCCTGCCATCCCCAACAGAAGATATTGATGGATGAAAAGAGCTGGAAGCAACAAATATAAGAGACCCTAATAAACAAGTCTGAAGTAGTGCCCTGAAGCAACACAACAGCTTTGAGCTATTTAACCAGCTGACCTAAAATAAACCATGGATTTCAGGATGACTTGACAAAAAAAAAAGGGATTTTTTTGGTTTTTTTTTTTTTTCCCTTGGCAAAAGTGATGCATTTCCACAGAAAATATCAATTCTGCTGTAACCACAAACGTCTGTCAAATCACTGCAACGGAAAAGTTTCCAACCAGCACTAATCATTAGTCACTTGAAAACGCTCACTAAAACAAAGGACATTTTGGTGTACATCTGCAGCCAATCAAGAGATTAATTTGAAACAAAAGAAGTCCATATACAGTTGGAAAAACAAAAAAAAAAAGAAAAAAAAAAAAACAGCCAAAGTGTGCAGCTGCCAAGAATGCAACCTCRAGAGAGCATCTGAATGACACCAAGATGAGTTGTTCCACACTGATCTGGGGAAAACCTCGTTTGATTGTGAGGAATTTCTGCACTGGATCGTGCCTTTGCACTCTGTCACTGTCCTGCCCAAACCTGTGACCATCCAACCCCTTCTGCCCTTCTCCTCAGTGGTTTTGACAAAGCAAGAT
>CADDXX010000584.1:309536-350478 GCA_902810485.1 Alauda arvensis
TTATGGAAATATAAATGACTTCCAAAAAAACAGTCCATTGCTTGAAAAAAAAGCCAAGCAACATAAAATATATCCCTCCAGCGAGTTCAAAATTTCTTCCTTGTACCTGTCGTTCTAGTAAAACAGAGATCTGCTCAATTAATAACCAAAATAATTAGCAGCCTCTCTGCTTTCTCAAATTTACCAATGTGAAAATTTCAACCAGCCCAGTTAGGAAGAAGGAAGGTGAGAATATGTGAAATATTTATCCAAAAGCTGCAGCAGCAGCACCTCAGGTTGCATTTTTTCCAAAACTCAGCACGCTGCACACRGGGAGGTCTGTAACAATTTGAAGTGTGAACATGCACAGATCCATCTACAATGGATCCAGCAATATTTCATTTATGCACTGAGAAATCTATTGGATGTGTAGGTGCTGTCAGAAATGGAGACTGAACMTCAGAAGAGATGTTATTTTTCCAGAAGACAACCATCATTCTAGAGGCAAAAAGAAAGCCTCAAAGACAACGTAGTTTCTAAAACAGGTCCCATGAACTGTGAGATGATACTGAAAACCATGGCTCTTACTGAAATGGGRATTATCCATCCCAGCCCAGGCTTTCTCTGGGATGTTTGATACACAACACAATTTCACTTCCGGGAAGGAGGACAATGCATCACAGGAACATTATCAATTCCAGTTTCCTGACCTGATTGTTGACAATGTTGGGAGTTAATCAAGCTCATCCTCCAGTATGACAGCTTTAGAGAGCCAGTCATGACGATCAGTTTAGATGTCATAGTTTGAGCCACTCTCCAGTGCTGGTGAGGTGTCTGAAAAAAAATAACAAAAAAAGAAATCACTGTGCCATGAGAGCAGTGGGTGCACAGGATGGACAAAACCTTGAGGGGATCAGCAATCTCTGAATCACAGCTCTGGGWTCACATCAGCCAGGCTTTGCCACTTATCCAGGTCTGCAGCAGTTTGGAAAGGAAGAGAAGGGTTTGGAAATAGACGTTTCCAGGAACACCTTCCGAGGGAGCAGCTCCAAAATAGCATTCTCCTTTTTAACCTGATTGAAATCATCATCACACAGTCAAGCACAGTTTGTTGGTTGCACTCAAAGCAAAACATGCTTCCAGCTGTGAGAGATAATTACTATTTATTGACTGGCTTTTGAGGACTTTCATGCTATATTTAGTTTTAGGGCTGTTTGGGGTTTTTATTTGCATCAGAGGCATTGATGAAAAAGGCTGTTGCTTAGAGCAGTCAGCTGCCTTCTCATGATTAACCTCTTATTTCACTTCAGAATRTGTTTCACCTGCAAATGTGCTGGGAAATCAAAAATGAATCCTGGGCAGATTCCCACAAGTGCTCCGTGGAGCCAGTAACTGCATTCATCAGCATTACCCACTGATGGCCCTTTGTTCCTGTGTAGTGGTGGGGGTTTTAGCTGAGCATCTTCACAAACACCAGAAAGGACAGTTAATTACAACCATCTCAGAGGGGGGATTTTAGAAGGGGCTTCACCAGCTGTAACCAGTGTTTTATCCAGTTAAGTGTTCTGCTGCCTTCAGTGACCAGCACAGTTGCTCCAGAGGCAGAACCAGAAACCAAAAAAATAAGCAGAGAATAGTTTTAACCCCTTCATCTCCAATAGTTACCGTAGGGCTACGTTCTTAAGCCAAGAATTTCTGTATCTCTTCCTGGACAATTTTCTTGAATGTAATTTCTGTTAGCCTTTACCTTTATTTCATTTGGTTGTGGCTTCAAATGGGACTCAAACTCTGTGAAGGCACTGAGGGAAAACTGTCCATGCTCTGCTTCCAGTTCCTCCTTCCATTTTGGTGTGATGTGAGGACAGTGCAACTGGAGCTGTGCAAAAAATGCAGTGGCCAGCAGGAAAGGTCAGCCTCCAGCTCCAGTGCCACAGCTTTGGCAGCTGCAGACACACTAAAGGGAAAGGCACAGAGAAGGATCAAAGTCATTAAAAGGTTTTGCTAAAATATTCTTTCTTAAATCAAGATGTTTTTCTTTGGAACCGGGCCTGAAGTTTAAGTCACCTAAAACCGAAGCGTTTCATTTTGAAGCAAACAATGTCGCAACTGAGGGGCTGAAAACAATTTTTTTTTTTTTCCCCTTATTTTGTTTTGCTCCTCTGAATGGCTCCAAGGATGTCTTCAGACAAATCCAAAACAGTTCTCATCTCCCCCAGCCTGTTGAACATATCCATTAGGGTCCCAAATGGCCTCAKCACAACATGCCAATTGCAAAACTCATCCCCTGTCCTTACAGGGAAGTTGTGGAGCACACTTGACTGATCTCAGAATTAATAAAAAGTCAAAAAGAAGCAGCAAGATCAAGCAATAATAATGCTAATTGTTGGTAGAAGGTACAGGACCACTAGGTACCAAAGAGGTTTGAAAAGCTAAGGTTGCCCATGATTTTAAGGATTATTGGAATCTACAGGAAGAGTTTAATAAGTCCTCCTTGTGCAGATTCAGACAATATATTATAAAAATACATCTTTAGAGCAATCCTGCTATCAGCAGGGCAACCTCACAACAGTCTAGAACATGTTCTGCCTTCCCATCCCTGTGTGCAGCTGGGAAAAACACAGAGAAATCATAAAGAGTCAATTCGGGATGACTATGAGAAAGTTGGAGACATTATACAGGAGTTCTTTTCTGCACTGAATGCAAAGATGGGAGCAATAAAGAGAAGAAAGAGTTACAAAACAGCATTCTTGCTTTTAAAAGTGACAAATAAGTTCATTTCTTCATTTCAGAAGATTTAGGCATCAGACAAGTAGGGACCTGAACCCCCTCTTACCATTAAGACTGAGATCCAGCCTGTCATCTGGGTTACTGTAGAGAGGTTTCTTATCAAACTAAAATCTCAATTGTCATTTCCCATCTGAGGGTCCAGGCAGCACACCTGTCTATGAGCCAGGTACTGCTGTGAAAAGGATTAAATTCTGTTTCCTCTTGAATTTAATGGAAGCTTTTTTTTTTTTTTAACTTCAGTGTTAAAGACTAGACCAATGATGAAAATTATATCCTAAGGCAGAGTGAGATCAAAAGATTCTTAACACTATGAAAATTATCATATTATTAAAATCACTGGAGAGCTCAAAACTGGATTCAGGTTGATTTGCAGGGTAAGGGTGGTCACAGAGTAATGCATCCTGAAGTTTGTAATTAAGGAGAATCAGCAGACAGCAGTTTTAAGGCAGAACATGTCATTTAAATAACCACCTTGCCTGAATTCAACCATGCTTGTACAAGCCACCAAAGTGAGTAAGATGAAACTTGAAGTCACTGGGAAATTTTGAGCAATGTGTGTCCCCTCCCAACAGCATTTGCCACAGCAGAAAGAGGCAAAACCTTACGGCATATTCTTAAAGAAACTCCATAAAACTGACTCCAGTTTGTTTTATCCCTCCTTAGCAAAACTTGAAAGGATGAGAGCAAAAGAAATTGTCAGGGGTTTTCTCCTCTCACAGCAGTGAGAGGTTTTCTAACCACAAGTGGTGGCATCAAAAGGAACAAGGTSCCATTAGCAGTGGGCCAGGGGAGTGTGTCAGGTGGAGCACTGCCTTCCCCACCCAGACAAAATGCTGTTACTGCAGGACTGAGAATGAAATGCTGCAGYATTACAGATTCATCCCACTGCTTCTCCATTTTCAGTCACAGCCTCTGATTTGCTTCCCACCCCTAAATTACACAGGGCAGGCATGCCCAAAAGGAAGTCATTTAAACATTATTAGAGTGGTGGACTTGGCAGTGCTGGACTCAAAAGATCTCAGGGGTCTTTTCCAACCTAAGTGATTCCAGCTTCCTGTGATTATGAGCATCACACCATATAGCTGCTTCAAACCAGAAAAAAAATAATATCTATTCTAGATTCTCCATAACATGCACTGTTTTTCATTTGATAAAACTTGTAGAGAAGAATTCATGATATTAATCCTGTTYTCAGTGGGAAGGTGTGCATATCATCACCAGTAACCTCAAATCACCACAAAATGGAAAGGTCTGGAGAACAATCTGTTTTCAAAATTAGAGGTCAAAGCTGAACTTGCCAGTGAGAGTGCCTGTGTGTCTGTAGGAGGAACAAGAGAAGGGAGAGTTGATCTTATTTCTTGTTCATGCTGTATCTTGCCTCTAAATAAATGACTTGTTCTAATTCACAGCGAAGTCAACCAAACAACTCCCATTGTCTTAAATAATTAATCTAGCCCAGGAAATCATCTCAGAACTTTTCAGCACCACTAAATTAATTCAAGAGGATGAAGAAAGAAGATAGATTACCCAAGGAAAATATTAGAACTGGGTTCCATCTTCTGGTTTCAGTAAGAATGCATGAGATGCTAGCCTGTGACTTTGGAACACTGGCTGCAGTTCCCTGGGCTCTTTAACTTAACAGAACATTTTAAAGGAGGAATAGAAATTTTCATTACATCAATTACGAGCTGGGGCAGTTTTTTTTCAAGAAAAGCACATCCACAGCCCATGGATTGCAGTCCTTTAGGGAAGAGACTGCATCACATCACCATCAAAGACTTGAGTTTGGGCATCTAAATCTCCCTTCTGCCTTTTGAATTTTGTCAGAGCTCAGTTTTCCACCATGAGGACTGGAGATTTCCCAACACAACAAAAAGAAAACCGCTCCAAAATCCTGAACTCCTGACATGCAGACAGGTGTTAAATTTACACCAGAGAGAGAAACAAACTCCAAAGGTGCACATCCCTGTTTCTGTGTGAACCTCCATGAACTTCCCCCTTGGATTATGCCTTTCTAGCTGTGTTTACAGGAAACTGAGAAATGATTGTGTGGAAGAATACTCTTTCTTAAGGGCTCCAGTTTGCAGATATTATAATGGATAGCTTAACAGATATTTTAATGCCTCTCTGACTAATGCTGTATTTCCTAGTAWATGTATAAATATATCACTGTTAAATAAACACTCCTCTAACTTCTTGTAATTACACACAGCTGCAAAAACCTGTTTGCTCAAATGGCAGGAAGCAACACAGAACTTTTTTGCCTTTTCAGATTTTCCCATAACCCCAGGCAACTTAGCCTGAAGTTTAAAATGGCACATRTATTTTTTACTTTTTTTTTTTAAATAATTAGAAATAAATAGTTATTTTTTTAGCCTTTATGGTGTATTCACTAATAATATAGTTATGTTTTGGCCTTTCCTTGGAAACCTTTGGCTAGGTAAAGCTTTCACACAGATTTTACTTAAAGCAAAAATTGTTGGAGGCCAAGGTTGACAATCCCAGGTGTCAGCTTCCCATGATATCCAAAGTTCATTAACTGCAAACAACTCTGCTACACTTCCCCAATTTACATCATTGTGCTGACTGAAGTGCCTGAAATGTATTGAGTTTCCAATGAAAGGAAAGAAAACACAAAAAACCAAGCAGGGTCATAAACCCACAGAAGCCATTTAGAATGAAGGATGACCCTAAATTAAAGCCTTGATCCAGACTCCTGACTGCAGCTGAATTTCAGATCCAAACCTATTCACTCAGAAACTGGTGATGAGAGCMATACAAATATTTTAATACATCTAAAATATTTCTATGCATATAACTTCTTGTCTGGCTTCTTTCCTTGGAATGAAYGAAATCAGAATCCCAAGTTCAAGCTCTCTATAAAATCTGGGAAATGTTTTATCCACCTCCAGRCTCCCACAGTGCTACCCCTATTTGAATTCCATGCCAAATAAGAAGTAAAACTTCTGTTTTCCAAGCAGTCCAAGATTTAAACACTCCAATGTCATTGAAAGGGAAAGAAAATAAAGGAAAACCAAAGATCATAACCAAAACCCCCCTTCTTTCAACTCACTTCAGTGTGTTAGAAGGGTTGCTGCTTCTCTATTCATTGAATAAGACCAGTGGGAAGTTTTATTCCTTACTACTCTGCAGGATAAATTCCATTATTAAAAAGGGGCTCATTTCATTAAATGCTGATAGCTTGCTTATAAGCATACAATTTAGGAATAATGAAATCCAAAGACAAGGACAAGCTCCCATCTGTTTTAGATAAGATGGTTTCCAGGCCAAAAGGAGAAAGCYATAAATATTTTTAAGCTGAGTTGAGCTGTAGAGTTTTAATCTCACCTGATCAGGGCAAAGCTGTGAATTTTTGTCTCAGAAGATATTCACATTTTAACTACACAAACTTGTCACTGCCTTCCTCCAAACTAACATCTCTGCCACAGAAATGCAGGTCAGACCTGGGAGGGGTCTGAAGGGGAAAAGGAACAGGAAGAAAAGCTTTTGGGACAGGTTAAGACTCTAATCCTGGAGCTTCCTCTTTCACTAACTCCAAAAGTTCATGAATAATGCTCTCTCCCCACAGCCCAAGRGGATATGGCTGACAAATTCCAGGTGCAATGAAAACCTTTGGAAAGCATCTCAAAAAAATAGCAAATCCTTCCACAAACTCTGATTCTCGACCTCAGTCTTCCCTTGAGACAGCTGAGCAATCACAGTAAGTACCCTAACCAAAATTAATTAGGATTCATTCTGCTGGTGTAAATAGTGAGCAGTAGGAAAATTACAATGGTTTCCAGCAGCTGAAGTACATTTTGATCACAGGGCTTTTCTGTAACAGATAAGCCAGGCACTGTTTCTGTCAGATGCATGGAGARCACAGTGGCTRAAACAAGTTCCAGCTTGTAAYACTCACTAATTTATTCCAACAGAATCCTTTCCTCTCTTTGTGTTTTGTTTTCCAGATCAAGCTGAACAGCATCTTTGTGCTCACATCCAGGTTGTCAAATAGGGATTTAAATAGAGCAGGGGACTGGGTTCTGAAGCAGATGGGAGCAGAATTGTCAGAGAATCGGGTTGGTGTCCGAGTTTGCTGACACACACAGAGGAGGGCAGACTGCAGCACTCTGCTCCTCCTCAAGAGCTGGGACCTGGGCCAGGCAGCTGCAAGAGTCAGGTTGAGAGGATGGACAGGCAAAATGATGCTGTGCAAGGGGAATATTGTGTGACTTCCACGACCTGGTGCAAGCACAGGAACAATGCTACTTCACTGCTATTTTTCACCAGGAGAGGAATCTGGGCTTCTTTCCCTCAGATGCTGAACTTTTAGTCTTTCCTCTCTGCTTATCAGAGCTCCAGGGACCCAGGACTGCCYACAGCTGGTGAAAGGTCTGCTGTTTGCAATCCAGCAGTAACAGGATTTRAATCTCAATGCATTAATGGGTCTGGTGAAATACAGAACGTTACARCAATGGAAGTCCAAGTTCTTTTCCTTCATTCATTTGTTTTAATCACAACCACTTTCTTGAACAAGCTGGGAGAAAAGGCTAAGGTTCCTTGTTCCAGGGCAAGAGTTTCAGTCCCAATTATCCCTTGCAGAAAACAACATCAGAGCCACGATGTGCTCCTGTGGATATCCACACCAGCCATCTCATCAAGGCAGGACAAAAACAAGCCACCTCACAAGTCTATTTTGTCCAGATACACTTTGCCTCAGGAAACAACTTATAGGGCAGAAAGTTCCTGCAGCTAACAGGGCCTGCAGTGCTCAGAAACCATCTCTGACACACTTCCCTTAACCAGGGGCTCCCAGAGGAACTTTCCTGCCATCACACTCCTTGCCATCTGCCTCGCAGTCACACGAGCAATGCACGCTCCTTGTCAGCCCAAAGCTCGCAGGCTTTGATGAGGACCAGATGTTGCTGGGTCTCACAAGGCCTCAGCCATGCAGGCACAGCTGGCAGGGCTCTAATGAGGCATGGACAGGTCTCATCTTCCCCCCAACAGCCATTCATCTCCTGACCAACTGGTACATCCCTAAAACKTTCAGCTGGCTGCTTAACTCGCTTTGGAGTCAGGGAGAAGGTGGTGTTCATGTCATAATGCCCCCCTTAAAAGTGTCTGGCCATTAGGATCCATGCCAAGACCCCAAACACACACTTTGGCTCACCTTTGTCCATGAAAGCAATGCAGGTGGTACATCAGCTTCTCCCAGTTCAACCTGGAGACAGATTGTTCAAGTTTCACCTTAGCATTGTCTCACTGTGGATGTTACAAACACATGGACTTCATCCCCAGAGCAGATGGGGATGGAAAATTGCTGTGGACAAAGGCAGACCMAAGTTCTGTCAGCTACCACTGAGGAAATGAAGCAAGTTGTTCTTACAGAACTCGGTGTTTTACACAGGGCAGGGTTCTAGGCACTGCCATCAGCTGGCTGGGTCAGAGATTTTGGTGTACCTTGTCACTGCCGCACTTCTGGGAGTCAGCTGTGGCACTGAATTATTTCTGCTGTGTTAGGATGACCTGGAGAGTGCACCTTTCCCCTGAGCAGGGGGGTCCTTGACACTGCTTACTCAAATTTTATTAACTTCAAGATGAAATTACCATAACCCACTTCTGCTTGAAGAGGTCCCTGAACTCCACCAGAAGCTTTAACAACTGCAGATCTCAGCCTTTCAGGTGAGGCAAGCTGCCTTGAGTGCATAAAACATAAACTGMTCCCCTTCCACGGGGTCATCTTAACCAAAATAATTTTCTTGAAGCGCTGCCTTATTTAAAATGCTAATTATGTCACTTCAGCTGCACTGAGAGTGTGAGAACCTGAGGGAGAAATGAGTGCCCAGTCAATTCTCTGTCACAAATAAGCTYGTTTTAAGAGTATGCCAACTGCCTGAGCTCCCAGGAACAGCTCTGGAAATGCATCAGCAGCCAGCCATGGGAGCAGCCTGGCCACATATTCTCCACTAAGAGTGATGTCAAGAGCCACAACTTGCTGCTAAGAAATCTCTAATTATTCTAATTTTACGTGTTCTGCRCTATTTTTACGCTCTGGATAAAGAGAGCAAGAGCTCCCTAGGATGACAGAAAGCCTTGCTTAAATTTCAGAACACCTGAGGACAGAGAGAGAAGGATCAGTGCCCTCCTGAGTGCAGAACTCAGGCTCTCCTGCCATTCCCTCCTGACRTTCMAKCTTTTGACCAAACTCASCMCAACTCCTGGCACAYGGTGCACASCMCAGGTGTCTGCAAACCAAACCCTGKGCCAGCAGGCACAGACCTTGCTTTTCCTCTYTGGAATGGATTTTCAAAAATCTTCCAATAAACYTTATCCCCTTATCAATAAATAGAACCTAGGAACCAGATAGGCAATGGGTTGAATAGGTCTTGATTTGGAAAAACTAATCACACCTTGGTTTCCTATTGCATCCCATTTCTTCTAGGCGTTTATTCTGTTGTTTTTACTGTTCCAGTATTATTTATATTGGGAAAAGTACAAAGAAAAGAATAAAAACAGGTCTCAAAGCCTGTTGAACTCACTTCTGACAGGTGTAAATGCCTGGATGAAATTTAAGGAACTGAAGAATTAGGACTGGAATGTTCAAGTCCTGAATGAAACAGGAACCAGAGCTGGCTGGGGGTTGGCTGCAGGATGAACTCTTCAAAAACAGACAGTAATCTTAGCTGCATGCAGGTGCAGTTTCAAAACCTCTGAATTTTTTTGTCAAAACAGAAAATTCCATTGCTCGGCTCCAATGGGAAAAAAAAAAAGAAACCCAAGCCCCTTGCTCTGTCACAAACGTGGAGATATCAAATTTTCAGTGGATGAGTACACAGGAAATAACTTTTCCTGTGGAAACTCCAKAACTGGGGAGATTTGTTACCTGCTGCAAGCCATGTTTCAGCCATGGCAAGAAGAGAGGTGCAAAGTCAGAGCATGGGATGTGGGACAAAAGCARTTTGCCAGCTCAGGGCTTGGCAGTTCTGGATTTTACACAGGGACCTGGTGATCAGATCAGGTCAAATCATTACCCAAATCCTCTCTGGCAGGAGGGGAGCCAGTGCTGCTTGAGCTTGGAAGAAGATGTGATGAGAAAGCAGGACACAAAACACCAAAATCGTTCAGCCYTCTGTAGGTGAGGTTGAGGAGTAACCCTGAACTCAGAAAAAATTTACYTGTCAAATGAAAAAGTATTGTGCTAATTCAAACTTTGCAGAATTTGAATTCTGTAGCAAGGCTAGAGGGGCTTGCATAAACAATTCTCCTGTAAGAGAGGTCAGAATAAACCTCATTTAGAGARCTTATGTATTTATGGTTGGAGAGAAGCCTGGTTTCTTCATCTTTAACTGATGAACTGAATCCTGTGTCAGGCCATGTTTTGAAATAAGATATGGAAAAACAATAAAGCAGACTTAGCAACCCTAGGATAAAACCCTAAAGCAAAAAGGAAAAATACATATGGAAGTAACTTAGGTCAGGTTTAGTGCATGGCGAGAACAAGTGGAATATGAAAAAAGTTTTGTAGTATGTTTTCCTTTCACGTTAAAGTAATCACCTGCTAATTAGCTCATGTTTGGCTATTACCATCATGTGTGTCCACATCCCAGATTTATAGCTGGCAAAGAATTCTTCCTTCTCCTGTAACACTTGGAAAGYTGCACGAACACTGACTAATGTGAAYCTAGYCTTGAAAGGGAGTCCTGGGTAATGAGRGGGGCTTGGAGAGGAAAAAGTGCTTGCCTTGAATGATGTCTGGGGAGAAGAAAATACTCCAGAAGCAATGAATCTGCTCCAGAGCCTCTGGAAATATTCTTCCCTCTTCCTGCTGGAGACTTGGCTGACAGAAACAACAAAGATCATGCTTCCCCTGCAAGACACAGAARAGATTATTCCATGATAAGAAATAGCACCAGCTATTTTATTATTTATCTCTCTCCACCAGCCTTGTGGAGAGAGATAAAAGAAGAAAGCAGCAGAGCTGAGACCTTAAAACCAAACACCTCAACTCTGTAAAACCCACCTGTGTTCTTGTTTCAAATCAGGGGCACAGGACAGAAACTGCAGCCCAGTTCTGGATGTTACTGGAAAAGAAATAGTGGACTCACAYTAATGTTACAGAGGGGGATATGTGCATTTTATTCCTTAATTTTGTATGGATTCAGCTTGTGCATTTACCAAACACAGTTTGCTTTCCCCTAACAAGGATTGTTTCCTATCTGTGGGGCCCCAGGGGGGATGTGCTTATTTATTTCACGTTCCTGTGCAAGGGCTCAGCCTGATTTAGAACACACACGGGAGGCAGCCTAAATATTTTGATTCTGACCATCTCTGCTGTCRTTAACCACTTGAAAACTTGTAATTACAATGACAGACATCTGTCCAAATCAGATGCTATTTCCTTTTAGGAAGCTGTGCTGCCACCAGAGGGAACACATCTGAATCAATTGAAAACTGCCTATCAGTACTGACAGGAGCCAACATTATTGTCCTGCCCCATCCCTGTGGTAAAAAGCATCAGTGCCTTGATTTTGCACCTTTCCCAGCCCCTTGCTGGAGCCTTGCCTTCCCTCTGGGTCCCAGGGAGCTGTGAAACCGAGCTGCAAATGGGAAGACACCACAATGAGACACCCAGGGTGTGAGGAAGCAGAAGCTGGGCTCACTCACAGCCAGAATCCCTGCTTGGACATGGGATTCTGCAGGGAGCACTCACCTGAGCTGGTGGGGGTAGCTCTGTGCCTCCCTTGCTCTGTAGGGGCATGGAAAAGGAGAAACCACCCTCTCCAAGTGCTGTTTTGGGTTCAGGTGGTGTTTCCACCCTCCAGCTGGCCCTTGGGTGGAGATGTCTGTGGGGCAGGAGAGTGTGTCCTTGGAGAAGATATTCCCTCAGGGCATGGGATGAACCCCAGCTCTCCTGCCCTCAGAAATCCCTCTCATGAGGTATCATCCCACAGGTCGGAAGCGCTGGCAGCTGGTGCTGAATAAACCATGCCCTTTAATGCAACCTTGCTCCTGCCTCCTGATAAATGAAAACACCAGCTTTCCTTTCATAAGAAATGCATGAGAGTGTGCCATTCATAAAAAGATTCAATTAAACCTATGAGGCATAGCCTCCTGTGACCCACACCTCAGTGACAATGTGATCTTTCTTTTGTGGCAGTGGGACTGGTTCAGGCAACTTTTAGTGCTGATTTTTTAATTCTGTTTTTCTATTTAAAACACACAATTCAACAGAATGGAGTTCAGAAAACCTGCTTGAATTTTTAGGATTAATTTTGTAAATGTGAAATAATTCTCCAGTGCAAAAATAGTAAATATGACTATTTGAACAGAAGCTGCCTTGAAGCAGCAAAATTAAGTCCTTTTTCTTCCTCTTAATGCAAAATTTAGAGGAGTTTTGTTATAGGCTAACTAGATCAAAAGGAATAATGGGGAAATTGTTCACAGACATTTCTTCCCCAGGCTTTCATCTTCTAAACAATTATATTCAGGTCTGAATGTAAAAGACTAAAATGTTAGTTTAAGAGCTGGTTTTTCAGAATTATTTTAAGCACCTTTTGCCCTCTTTGATTTCAGCAGTCTGAGACAGGAAAGTGAGCAGATGAAGGGAATTATTCACCCCAACAAGGGAGTCCAAAGTCGTTACCTTGAGAGAAAAGTCCACAAAGGTACTCCCTCACCTTCCCATCCATCTCTTGCACAGTTTGAATCCACAGAAGCAGTTATTGGCCTCCTGTAAAATGTGTTATCCTAAGCAAATAGATTCCACTGAAAATACTCAAAGCAATTACTGAGCATTTATCTTCCTAATGCTTTTGTTGAAGAACAGGACCGTTTAATTAGGAAATKAGATTGAATCCTCACTGAAGTCCATGGGAGTCTGCTGCTCACTCCACTGGTTTAATCTTCAGATTTCACAAGGGCTGGCTGTCAGCTGAACCTTTAAAAGGTCCTTCAGTGCTGCTGCAGCAGGGCTTTAACCTCCAGYCTCTTCACCAAGTATCCCTTTTCTTTATGTAGAGGCAAAGTTCAGCTGTGCAGGATGCTGAGTTTTCTGGAAGGATGGCCAGAAATCTCTCACAGAAGCTTAAAAAAGTCTTACCTCATCCCAACCTGAATTCAGAGTGCCAAAGGCTYCTGTCCTTGCTCTGCAAATTCAGCACCAAAAAAACCTGCACTGGGASAAAACAGTTTGGGATTAAAGCACAACAAAGCCTKAATGCCTGTGGGCATGTGATGCCTCGATATGCCTAAAACAAATACAAACATCTTCAGAACCAAAGCACAGCTATTGTGAAATATCTGATAGCACAAGTCTTGGTGCTGTGGGTGTTAAAACATGCAATGAAAATGGATCTATTTCTAACAAAACTGAACCAACACCACCATAAAACATGCCACAATATTATAAAAAAAAGAATTAAATATGGGTTTTTTTAAATCTATCCAAATGGAAGTGGCATTTCAGTGAACATGGCCTAGGGCCCAACAATAAGAAAAGGTGAATGGGAATTGAGTCTCAAATCATTCTTACAAAGCCATACTGTTGATATTGGGTGTTGCAAGCACATCTCAGCATCACCTTATTAATTTGGTTCAGTGTTGCTGCAAATTAACTGGAAAGGCTGTGGCAAGGACCTGTGACACATCTCAGTTAGACCAAGACATGAGAAATGATTACTGGAGTCTATTTTCAAAAAAAAAAAAAAAAAGAGTGAGCATTTATAAAGTTAATTGGTGAGGTCTTGGAGAAAAATATAATTTATGGCCCCCAAAAGTCTGTAAAAATCTGCTGGAGGCAGGCTGCATTCCCCAGCATCAGTCCATGGCTGACAGTCCCCAAGAACTTGACACCAAAGAGATGATGTGCTGTTTGTGGGAGCTCTGGGCAGGGTAAGGGCTGCTCCCAGCAGGAAAACACCTCCTGCCACATGGAAACCCCTGGGGCATGGTGAGGGCCCTGGGAATGGAAAACCAACCTGAGAGGCTGCTGAGTCTGCCCCAGCAGTTACAGCACCACAGCCACACACTGTGAAATTTGCTGTCATAAATTTCGATTTTCAAAACCAATTCATTTAATTTTCAAGAAATGGGAGAAATAGCTTGGATTTGTTTACTTCTGTGGTAAGCTGACATTCACCTTAAACACAAGCAATCCATATTTGGGGTCTTTGATAACATTTTGATGGTCTCCTTCAGCCACAAGCACTCCCCATCAGCCAGTTACAGCTGCACATGGATGTGCAATTGCCACYCTCCCCTTTGCTAGTCAGTATTTTAAGGTCACCTACAGCATTAATCCTGCTGCATATTTGATCAAACTACCATTCTCTTCCACCAAAAATGTTATGTTGATCTCCTAAACCCCTCWGGCTCCAGCTGTAATTCCCTTCCACCGTGGATTTAGTGTGTTGCTCCTCATTACAGCACCACTTGCTTTAATAGAAATAGGAATGAATTARTTTTTCAGTCAGCAGTTGTACCAAAGGGCAAGGCAATGAATAGCTAAATAGACATGAGTGTACAATCATCCATGTGAAAAAGAATAGTGTGGACTCTCTGCTTGAAATCCTGACTAAACCTTCCATTTTTTTTAGCCAGTACCAACAGAACAAGGCAGAGTAATCAGAGTAAAGAGCTCATCTGGAGCTTTGCCTTGCTCTTCTCTGCTGTCTTCCCTTGCCTCTGCTGTGCCCATCACACAAAACACACAGGGCTGGATGGGTCTGGCCCAGTTATGTCATTCTCATTCAATATAAAACTCAGGATGGAGAAGAAACCCTACTTTTTTCCATGCAATCACGGAGATGAGTCAAGAGCAGCTCTCACCAGAGCACCCAGGGCTCTGCATCTTTATTCATCAGCCCTGTCCCCAGGGCCTGTCATGCTAAACCCAGAGTGATCACCTCGCCAATTAAGGCTTTTTCACTGTTAAATTGGGATTTTCACTGAGTCACAAAAGCAGAGTGTCAGCCTAAATTCTGCACTGTGGATTCTGGTTAATTAAGACACAAGGCTGTTGCATCACCATCCCTAGGCAAGAGCAAGCATGGAACAGTAAACATTCCCCCCCCCTTTGGAAATGCTCAGGATCAGCGGGAAAAGCAGCACAGCATCATTTAAAACCTCTGCACAGGGGACAGTGGCACTAACAGGACTTTGAGAATGGAGTGTGCAGAAAAATCAGTTTGGTGTGTTCCAAAAAGTATTATAACATTTAAATATCTGCCTTGAAAGAGCTCTGTAAAGACAGAGAAGGTGTCATCTTTAAAAGTCTTCCTAAATGATATCATTGTCCAGCACAGTCTAGATAACTGAAAACTGTGGATTTTTTTTTAAAAATTGTTGTATAAACAACAATTTAGATATTGTTGTATCATAACAACAATATGTCATAAATAAATATCAGAGAGAAACATATTTAGGTACGTACTACACATTTTCTAGGAATGTTAATTAACTGCTGAGTTACTTTAGCAAGACAAATTCAAAAGCAGAGTATCTAAAATACAGGCTATAAACACAGCCTTCCTTTCTTCTTAATTYCAGCTGCCATTTTATTTCCTGATKAAGCCTTTATTTCCAGGCTTGTCAGATATTTCCTCTCTGTTCCACATTTTGCCCATTAATCTATTTCATATACGTATTTTTCTCCCTAGTGATCAGTCAACAGGAATCAAACACATTTTATCAAAAATGGAAAAGTTATAATCAAACACAAGAACCTCAACAAAATCCTCCCCTTAATCTCTCTCTGATTCTCAGCAATTTCACATTCCAGAACTCCTTTTATTCATACAGCACAAAACATTCCTCATCTGTGTGTTTTTGTGGATCCACACATACATTTATGAAAATCAAAACCAGCCCTACCACCAGAACTGAGTACAAAAAAGGTTTCAGCAACTTCCAGATTCTTTTGCAAATAATTGTGGTCTCTGAATGAAAGCTCCTTTTTTCACCCACATCTAGGTGTTAGTGGTTTCCATGACAACTTTGTGTCAGCTTTCCACTACTTCCAGGAGGTCTTTGAGTTGAAGTTTACATGTGTTATTATTCAAAGATCATCTTTAGTATCTGATAGACCCTAAAGCCTTCTTAACAGAGGCTGTTTAAGGGTTGATTTTGACAAAAAATGTCAAATGCCTTCAGACAAAAGAAAAAACCAAACTAACCACGACAACTTATGCAAAGATGCATTTGCAGCCTCAGCAGCCTGATCAGAACACACCCTGCTATCACTCAAACACAGCAAGGGCAGAAAAACTTAAAAGAAAATCTTCCAAGAGGAAGATGYCTCTAATCTTGAGCCACAGCAATCAAAATCACAACTGCTGCAGTTTCTCTGGTTTGKAGTCAAAAGCTTGGGTGTCACAGGGTCTCCTCTTGAGCCACAAAATCCACTTTGATTCACCMAAGTTCATAAAGGTTTGGCTCATGAAAGTACCTCAGCTTTCAATTCATTGGAGAAAATATATATATACACAGAAAAAGCTTCTGTACAGAATAWTGGAGCATTCAACATGGGCAAAGAGTTCTGCAGCTTCACTCATTATATGATGAGATTTTTTTTTTCATTATTTTCTGCAGAAGGTGGCTGGAAGAAATTTGTTACTGTAAAGCATCCCAAGCTTCCAAAGGGGAAGGCTGAAAAAAGAGTTCTGCCATGTCAAAAAAGGGGAGATATTCCAGGAGAAAAAGTGCAACTCAACACCTGAAATTCTCAGGAGAGGCCAAGCTTGATCGCTGTTCATATGCATCTCTTATCAGACAAACCTGTCATTCTAGAGTGGGATATCCCAGAGATTTAAAACATCTGAGGCTGGGGCTTGGGGGATAGGGTGGGTTTAGATTTGTGGGGATTTTTGGTGMKKTTTTTTGGGTTGTTTTGTTTTGTTTTTCTTAGATTTTTGTTGTTGTTGTTTTGAAGTGGAACATTTGAAGTGATGTGCAAATTCAGATCGGAYTGAATAAAAAACATGACCCTGTAAAGCATTTAAATTTGGCAAGCAGGCTGGGGTGAGCATYCAGGCAGCACAGCTGGGTGCCTGAAAAGGGAGAATCCAATCAGCAGTGATTGCACATGGATAAATCCTGTGAAGATTGGGAGGGGGGGTAAAAAAAAAGGATACTGGCAATTTTCTATCCTGCTTAGAACAGGGGAAATAAAAACCTTGTGCTGACCTCAGGGGGARCAGCAACATTTAGAGACTCAAACTTGAAAGGGGAAAATATCCCCTCTTGTATTTGGTGCTAGACTTCTCTCAAGAAGCATTTGGACRTGTGAGCTGGGGAAAGGAATGAGAGCACATTTGGGAAAGCCTCAGCTTGTGCCCAACTGTGCACATCTGTGACTGTGCACACAGTTATGCACTGCCTCCTCCAGCCAAACCTCTTTTTGAAATGGAACATGAAGATCAAGCAGTGCAAAGCCAGACCAAAGTGGAGAGGTTCAAGTTTTCTAAAACCCAAAATAACAGGAGTTTCAAACCCAAAATAACACCCAGCATCGCCATGGGACAATCCTATTTGCTCCTTGGGCATGAGACACACAATTTGAGGTAGCCAGACAAAGGGCTCTGCTCACACAGGAATGGCAAGGCAGCAGCTCCTCCAGCCAGAACCATCCAAACAGGTCTTAAGGGCATTAAAAGTGTGTTTTRACATTATTCAGCTCTTTGATTCCTGTACCCTGGGAAATGAACAGCACTGGCCAAATAATCCAGTGCCTTCATGCATGAGAGCTCTGTCACTCCTTAGGGTCAGGGGCTGGGGAGAGGTTTTTATTACCTGGCTGGAGCYGCACTGCTGCTGTTTCCAGGAAAAGTCCTTAACTTTGAGTTCGAGGATGCTGTTCAGGGAATGCAGGAGTTTTCCCTTTAGTCCAGAGGCAGAACACAACTGTAGCAGCTCTGAGGGGCCTTCCTGCTACCTTTGCCATAGATGTTTTTCCATCTTTATCAGACAGGCCACCCATCATRTTCTGCTCCTTCTGTCACCTCCATTGTCCTTGTAKCCAAGCCAAGTTTCTTCCCARATCCCCAAAACACMTTGATGCTGTTATTTACATTTGGGRGCCCAAGCAGAGACCAAGTYACTGATTTTTCAGTGTCTCAYCAGTGAGTCAGAKCATTTGGCTYTGYRAGCCAAAAAGCAAGAGGACCTCAGTGAACAATCCCAGCACTACAAGGGGGAAGGAAATGGAACTGAACTCCCCCAATTCAGTTCTCCCACTGACAATATCCAGTTCTAATTGCAGGTAACAACCAGATGGTGACAGATTGCACTGTTTGATTCTCTTCTCCTCTCAGGTGAGTCTGTTCTCAGGTGAGCATTGCAGTGAGGTTTGGTGGCTTTCTCTGAGGGGCACCAATTTTTTCTCCTTCTTTGGAGAAACTCCCTGTCCAGCAAACAGCARCAAAGGAGGACCCCCATCCTCTGCAGAGCTTCCTCTCACTAAGATCCTGGCCATGAATATTTAAAACAGTTCTGAAGCAAAGGAAAGGTCACTGTTATATATAACTGATTGCTGATTTTGGGATCATTATGCTGATTTTAAATGACATGCAGTGAACTAGAAATTGGATACTGAGTTCCCCTCTGCTGCTTCACACCAGCTACAGCCACACCAAGGAGGACTTGGAGGGACAACCAGCAAATAACCCCTCCTGCCTGAGCAGTGTGGCAAGAGCCCATTCCAGAGCATTTCTGGGATCTGGTTTAGCAAAGTTATGGAAAAGTTTCGTTCTGCACCTTATTCATGGGGAGGAAAAAAAAAATTCTTTTTTTAAAAACTACCAGAGCACAAAAATGTGAGACTGATGAAATTGCTCTCTTCCATTTCTTCATTAACCACCTCAGAACAAACAGTCCCAATCCTTCGCATGACAGCAAGGGGCTTTGGCATCACCATGGCAGTGAAATAAATGTCAGATATTTGAAAGTCTGTGATGAAAAGAAGCAGTGTTGGGTGAAATGGGAAGGAGCAGGCTCACATTGCAAACACGAATGGTGGGGATGCTGCCACACTGGATTTTATTACAAAAACAACTTCAATAAAATATTCTGAGAGGAATTTGTCCTCTTGTCTGCAGCCAGAGGAGTAGKTCAGTCCCAAATATACACAGAAATTATCTGGGGGAGAGGAGATGCTTAATCAAGAGCCAAAGAAGAGAAATTCTTCCCCAAAACATCTTTCAGCCCTGGCACCTTGCCATGTGACCAGAGCTAAACTACAGCTTTAAACAGATTTGTATGAAACCATGTTTCTAAAACAAAAAGCTTTTTGTTGGTCAGTCAAATTTTTCTGTTAAAAGACTTTTTCAGCTGAAATTTCGGCTTTCTAATAAATGCTGGAGAGGAGTAGTAGAGAAAAAAGTGTAGAGTTGCTACAGAAAAATACATATTGCATCTGAATTTGGGAACCTCTTTTGWTAACATGTTGTAGTTCAGGAACTCATTGTTGTTCACACTGACTGAACTGGGCTCCTCAAACTGATTTTATCTAACTGTGCAAACATTTCGCAATTTTTATTATGAAATCTGCCCAGACAAACTGGAAACATAAGAAAACTGATCTACAACTTCCAACAGTTTCTCCCTGCAGTGTTTTCAAACCAAATTAATTAGTGCACAGGYAAACCTGTTCAGTTTTTCTCAGAAAAGACAGTTTTCAGTTTTTCACCACATTTTCTGTAAAAGACAATGACTTTCTAGTAAAGAAAAAATAAAAGAAAAAGGGTTTGCAGATTAGTTTGTCCCACAGATGCTCAGCTGAAATCCGTGCAGTACTGGGAGTAAAACTCAGCAAGATTTTTAAAGCAAAGTCCTAAAGGTAGTGTACCCCAGTCCCAGCCCAGCCTAAGTTAACAATGTGCTTTTAATTAATTTAATCATCCCTTTGCCTAACTTCAAGAGTCCAGGCTAATCATCCACACAAAGTTCCTTATTACAATGAGTATTCATCATTTCAAGTATTTGCTGTTATGCAGCTGAGGTCCTTGTAAGGATGGGCAGAAGGATAGGAAGCTACTTACACTGAAAATGCCAGTTTACAAGAGGGATTTTTGTTGTTTGGGAGGAGCAGGGCTCTTTGTAAGTTTTTTTAATAGCTCATCACATCTTCTAAGCTGTTGTGATAGTTCAGAGGCAATATTTTCAACACTGGCTAACAAACCCCACAGAGGAATGGAGTTTTATCATTTAACACATCAGAAATGTTCCCTCTCTRCTTTTCAACAGAACCACCACGTTTGACAAATATGGACCAAACACCTTCTTGTCCCAAAATACCAACTAAGCCYGGATATTTAAGCATGCAAGCCTTTCACCCATCAAAGACAACCAGCTTTAAAATAAAACAAATTTGGCTGTGGCATGTTTTTTGCAGAACTGTGTTTAAAGTTCATCTATAGAGCAAATATTTTTCCCTACCTGCTTTGATTTCACAAGCTTCCTGCAGCCACATACTGAAGCATGCCTAATTAACATATGGAAGGCCTTCAGAACATATTACCACATATCCTAAATATAACCAGCCCTGGTGTGTGATGTCAYCTGAAGCTAATTCAGGCCCCTCGCAGCCAGGCTGCACTTTGAGCTCACCCCACAGTGGCCATGTGTGCCCAATCTGTGCCTGTGCCCTGCTCACAGGAGCCCCAGGGTCACCTCCTGCCCAGGGCACACAGCCCAGGTGTCCCTGCCAGAGTGGCTTCCCCAGCTGTGTTTGCTCTATGGGAGTGAGAACAGCTCAGCTACAACAGCATCACATCCACCAGGGACAAGAGGTTCTTTCTCCTCCTGCCCTGCTCACCTTCCTGCCTGCAGCACRCAGCTCTGGGGGTTTTGGTTTTATTTTAGATCAGAGAGCAGGCTCATTGGGGCTGCAGGCTGAATTCTTGGCTTGCCTCTGACCACAGGCACGAGATCACCTTGAACAAAATCAGCTTAATGATCATGGCACCATTCTCAGTTATTTCCTTTGCTACCAATTCTGGTATTAATAGCAGTYGGTGAGTACTTGACACTTTTAAAAAGCAATTGTCCTTTATTAAGTAAATAAATATTGAGCGAGGAACTTCTCTTCGGAGACTCATTTCCTTTTTTTTGTAAACCTTGGCCTTAACTCTGGCTGCTTTTGTTTTTCAAGCTAAATGAATTACAAGTATTATCCCACTGTTAATATCTACACCACTGAATGCCAGCATCAACAGATTCCATTGACAAGCTGTGTTTGGGTTTTCCCCCCCCTCCCTCTATCAAATGTGCTTTAAAAATGTCCTCAAGTGATTGGAATTACTCACTCAGAGTGGAAMTGCTGTAAACTCCCCTCTGTGCAGCAGAGAATTGGTTCTGGGCATCTCCTCCATCATGCTTTAGGGCACTTTCTGCAGATGCCACCTAAAATTCCAGAAAATGTGCTTTTCAGTGAGGGATCACAGCAAAGAGCCCTGCCAGGAGGAGTAACAAGGCTGCTGACAGCTTCACAGCTCTCCTTCATCCAAAGCAGCCCCCTGATTTTTCAGCAGAGGTTGAGAGCATTTCTCTTCCCACAAACAAGGGCTTTGGAGAACACAGCCTTGATAAACAAAACTCACACCCCATTTAACAACATGTCAATATTCACCCATCTCTAAAGCTTCTCCCTCTCATTCTCAAATATATTTTGCTGGTATAAATGAGCAGCAGTTTTATTACAGCACCTTTTTATTTTTATTTTTTAGTTTGCTACTTCTTCCCACAGCAGCAGGCAGCTGTAAATGGAACACAAGAGCAGCTTTTTGCTTCTTATGCATGGAAGGATATATAAAGTTTTAAAGCTTTTTGGCACAACCAGATAAGGCTGAGCATGGCTTAAAATAAATTCAATGTTACCCAGCCCAAGGTAACCCTCTTGTGATGGTGGAGCCACATCATTTTATGACATCACAACAATTACTGAAAAGAAACTGCAGCAATACCTAACTTTTCTGATGTTGTATTCTGACAGTGCCAAGGTTAAAAAAAAACCCCAAACATATATTTTTTATAATATATAAAGTATCACTTGTTTGGAGATGCCAGAAAAGGGCTCCACCCTGTTAGGCACTAAGACACAGATTTTATCCCACCCAGGTTACACTCTGAAGTTTCATAAGAGAAACTTTTGGAGCTAGAACACATAACTGCAATTTTACAGGCAAAAAAAATCACATATGGTTCAGCAACTACAATTAGCAGCTTTAAACCTGGGTTATTAGGCACAACTATCTGTATCAGGACATTAATGCCAAAAATTTGGAAAATCCACCACCCTTTATTCACCTGAAAATGAATCTAGGTGCCACTGATAGAAATTCAGCYACTTTCTCATTGTACCAGATTTTGTCTGGGGTTGCCAGAGGGTTGCTGGCAACATTTTGAGCTTGTGACACAAGCAAAAAGTCATTTCTGCTCCCTATAGTGAGTTTATTTTCCTTATTTTTTTCTTTTGTGCTCAGAAAAAGGCTCTTTAGCCTTTTACTAACAGCTCTTAAAACTCCTTTGCTTTGCTGTTCACAACTTCTGTTCAGCACAAGTGGATGGAAAAGACATTGATTTAGAATTTGAAGTGTTGGCAGGAAACAAATCCGTATTTTATTGTTCTAATCCATTCTAGACTACGCTGGGAGCAACCTAATCCAACCTTTCACCCTCCAATCCTAACCTGGAGACTCCCACAGTAGCCAAGGGTGCTTAAAAATGGTCCTGTAACAAGATTGTGTTTTTAACAGACAGTGATTTGTCATCATGAAGAGGTGGTTTGTCCCCAGGAACAGACTTGTTAATGGAAAATGTGAAAAACTCCCCTTCTGCTCTGCATGGGGATCACACATCTACAAAAGAATCCAACCCTCCAAAACCCAAACATACTCTTCTTCTAAGTTTAAAAAGCCAAATTTAAGGGAAGTCTGGACTGGGGGGAAAGAAATTCCTAACAAAGAAGCCTTGAAATAGAAATGCAGATCAGACAGAAGATACCACACTCAAGACCAGGCRAAAGCTGAACCATAAAGACAGAGGGAATCCTTTACGACCAGGAAATTTTACTGGGTTTAAACATTGCCAATCTCTGAAACAACTGAAGTCATAAAAAAAGATAGGTGAAGAAGCACAGAACAAAAATTAAGCCACTCTCAAAAAGAGCATCCAGACCAGTTCTCTCCAGTAAATCATTCCTTGTGCTATGGGAAGCCATCGTGGAGAGCTAGCAGAGTGTTCTCATGGAATCCTGTCCAAACTCCTCTGCTAATAACATTCATGACATGCAATTAGTCATGAAGGCAAGGAGACACACAATAYATAGTCCCAAACCACAGCACACTGTCTGGAACAAAATGTCAGATGGAGAGATTGGTGAGATTGAGGGTTGGCTTGAAAGACTCCTCTTGGCAACCCTGAGTGCCACTGGCAAGAGGGAAGCACAGAAGGAAGGCCACTATTGTTCTACTTGATTGAACTTTTTAGCACTGATGCTTGAAATGTCTCAGAAGAGGCTCACAAAAATAGCAAGGGGAGAGGAAAAAGGCCCAGTTTATTGCAGCTGAAGGATTTTTCCATAAAAGGCAGAAAGAGGTATAAGAGAATTGGATGGTGTTGCCACCAAAGACATGAAAATGAGTGACAAACCTCTAAGCCAAAGTGGCAAAAAATTAAGACAGAGCCTGAGGAATAGCTGTTTAAACTTGGAATTAAGTTTGGAAGGAAATCCTGCAGCGTGTAGAGGGACATGGAGCTTGGCACAGCCAAACTGGGATTGATTTCCACAGTTCCTGAGCCCACAGAAGGGTCCTGAAGAACTCTGTAACAGAACTCCCCTGCCTCAGCTTGCTCTGCAGCTGTCCAGGCACACAGTGCTCACTGGAAATCTTGGCAGAGTGCTTTCTGGGAGCCACACAAGGGAACTGAAAACACACTCAGAAATTATTCTCTTTTTTTTCCCCTTTTTTTTCATAATATTTGTTATTTTGGATTCAGGTTCAGTGAGAAGAGCAACAAGCAGAAATCAAGTTTCAAGGAARCAGCCTGAACTGGGGAGAAAATACAGCACAGCTTCCAAAGAAACTATATCAACAACCTTTCTGTTTTGTATATTTGGACGAATTTCACTGAGAGCTGGAGCAGAAAGGCATTCTTCAAAAGCCTTAACCCAAGTCTCTCCAAATTTGGTCAAAAAGGTTCTTTAATTGAATCACATTCAAAGGGGGTAAAAAAAGGAAATATGAAAAAAAAAACCAAACAAAAAACAAACAAAACATAAACTCAATTACCACCACCACCACACATTTCAAAGTCAGCTATCTAGGCTGCATGTTTGGTTTTTCATTTTGCAGCACAGTGGTATTTACACTATCAAAGCCAGAATCAACAGTGGACGTTGCTGGCTGGGTTTTTTTCTCCTCTTCCTCCCTCCCCTAGAAAAGGGAGCTGGTCAGGGCTGCACTGCTCAAACCCTGTGAATCAGCCTCTAAATCCATTCTCCAAAGGGAAAAAAGAAAGGGATGAGGAGGACAGGAGGAAACAGAGCTGCCATTTCTAAAGAAACCAAGAAGACGAGGCTGCAGGGGAGGCAGAGCTGCTGCAAACAGCGCCTGAGCACAGAGCTCCATGTCCTTGGCACAGCAGTGCTCGTGTCCAGAAGCACTCCCAGGGATGGGGCAGCCCATGGCACACATGTGAGGCAGCCCAGCACAGCAGGATGCTGTCACCACAGGGATGGGGACTCAGAGCATGGCTGTGCTGTGTTATCTGGCCAGCTCCTTGCTGGCTGACACAGCTGCCCCTCCAGGCTCTCCAAAGACGCAAATCCTGGGCTTCTTTGATTTGCAAAGCTGTAAATGCTTGCTCTAATCTCGGCTTGTTTGAAAAATAAGCATACTTCCATCCCTGGCCTAGCCTCTATCTTTCAAAATAATCTCGACAACGCAGGCTGCCTGATAGAGTTGAAAGTGTCATAAATGTTTTTTTACAATCGGGTTATTTTCACAGTCAGGACAAACAACCACTCAGAGCTGACCTCAGAGATCTCTCCCAAGTTTTTTAAAGGATCTCTGTTCATTTCAGCTGTGAAGAATAGCTCTGCCTTGGCTGCCAGGGCCAGCAGCAATTGCTCCCAGCTGTAACAACTCCGGTGTGCAAGCAGTGCGAAAGCAAACCACTGATCCCAGGGCTGTGCACCCAAGGCAGGGCATCGAGGGAGCCTTGCAGGAGCCTCATTCCTCTGAAKAAAGTACTAATAACTTAACTAGGCCCAAGCAGGAGCCAAAGAAAAGAAAGCASTGATCACAACTCGCTGCTGCTGCTGCTTCTTTCCCTGTCTCCAAAGCGTGGGCAAAGCCCTCCCACTGTGCAGACAGCAGCAACTCCTGTCTGGAGCCTCCCCAAGGAGCCTGCAGGGTCAGCTCTGATGGAGCTCAACTCCTGTTTCTCAAKTTGTGGATGCCAGTAGAATGAAAAGAAAAATCACCTCTAACAAAATCTCTTTTTACACCTCTTCAGCTTTCCTGCTAAGCAGCRTTCGAGCACTGGGCTCTGCTGCTGGTCAGAGCCCCAGTGCTTCATAGCCAGGGCTGCCATGGCAAGAAATGAATTAATTTCTAAGGCTGAGGAGTAAAGCACATGCAGAGGAAGCCATAAAGAGAACAACTGGATGCCCAGCAAGTGCTTCAATTTTTCACTTGGAAAAAAAACTCACAGCTGAGCTTTAAAAATTGACCCTCCTCCAGACTGTGTGGCTCTACCAAAACTCAGTTTCTTGATTTAATCAGAACATTACTTATTATTATTATTATTATTTTCTGAATGTTAATGTCACTAACAGACTAGCAGATTTATGTGCAGAACAGGTTAATTTTTTGAAGTGCAAACCCACCTTGCTCTTACAGGGGTGTACCAAACAGAGCAGCCCCAACTTTCAGCACCAGCACACACACTGAGGCAACAGGCCAAAATTATGAGAAAGGGCAAAAATTATGAGAACAGCTAAAAAACCACCTCAGGCAGGTATTTCTCTACAGGATGGGAGGTATGTTTTCCTCCATGACATCTTGCAGCTACTGCAGTTATAGGATTCTTCCAGAAAATGATTTTACTAACCCATCAAACCCCTTGCATTTACCTCTGAACACAGGGGGAGCAAAAACAACCCTCTGAATCAACCAGCCCACCCACATCCCACCAACTCAGAGCACTTAACTCTCTGCCTTCAAGCAGCAAATCATCAGTTTTAATACTTACCTATTTGGCCACTGTGATTACATTGTCCCCATGTGCTCTTCTCTACAGTGACAGTCTGCCAGAGCTCTTTTTGTTTGTGACTGCCATTATTTTATGTGCAATATGGGAGAACTGAAGAGCTGCTGTAATAAGTTCACRTTATGCCAGACACAGGAAAGAACAATAAAAACAGCCTCTGTCCTAAAGATTTCCCAGGTCCAAGTAAATTGCCCAGTCCTTCCTCTGGGTTTAATTTTTGCCATTGATGAAACCCATTTATTTCATCCTTTTCAGATACTCAAATTTCTGTGCCTTCCACTCATAGTTTCCTTTTTCTCTAGAAATGCAACTTTTGTGAATTGACCATACAAGGCCCCTGGGCCCTTTTCTTCAAAACTATCAGAAATATATAAAATTAAGGTCTGTAAACCATTTACCTTAGCTCAGCAACAGCAATAAAAGCATATTCTTCATGAAGGATGGAAACCCTTAATCTCATCCCTTTTAAATCCATTGATGGTTTCAATGTTTCCCAGATTTTATCATTACTTCTGTGTTGGTCAGAGAATGCCAGTCWTGCATATTTGCACTTTTTCAGGGTACTCTCAAGAAGGAATGAGCAAGATGGAGAGGGATTTTTTTGCCTGGAGGTGTAGTGGTGGGACAAAGGGGAATGGTTTAAACTGACAGAGGGCTGGTTTAGATTAGATATTAGGAAGAAATTCTTCCCTGTGAGGGTGGTGAGGGCACAGGGTGCCCAGAGAAGCTGTGRCTGCCCCATCCCTGGATGTGCCCAAGGCCAGGTTGGATGGGGCTTGGAGCAACCTGGGATAGTGGAAGGTGTCCCTGCCCAKGGCAGGGGGATGGAACTGAATGATCTTCAAGGTCCTTTTCAACCCAAACCATCCTGTGGTTCTATGATTCATTCTATAATTCTGTGAACTTCTGGAACAGTACAGAACTCTCATTAGACCTCCAGCCCAGCAACAAGACCCTGGTCTCTTGTTTTAATTTGGTATAAAACAAGAGACCAGGTACAAGATTTTCTCATTGTTCTGAAAGACATTATTTGGTATGTGAAGCCACCAATTAGCTTGTAATTGCCAGCAGAACTATCTGTCTCATAACAGAGAGATTCCAGCCTTACTTCCTTAGGATTCTCAGAATTCAATGTGTACAACAATTATGATGCACAAAAGAAAAGGAAGCCATCTCCCACACAGCACATGGGGTCAGAACCTCTTCTGTTTCAAGTAGTTCTGTTCCAGGGAATCCTCAAAGATCCTTCATGACTCAGTTTTTAAGAGTGTTTGAAAAATTCCTACCAATTCAAAGAAACATGCACAGGTACTGAGATATGCAGAATGCAGAAGGGACCCTGTCRAAGTGAAGGGCTGTCTTGTTTATTAATTCCTTGTATTTCTATGCTGTCATCCACCTGCATGACTAATTAATCCATGAGGAAGGGAGTAGAAAACCCCACAGACCAGCCAAGGGCTCGGGTTTTTAAGAGACACTTGTGTGTGAGCAAGCTCTGCGAGCGGCTCAGAGATCCTGAATTAGAAGGCTGTTCAGATGAGTTCTGCCTCTGAGTCATGGAAGGAGGTGAACTGATGGGGGATTGGAACAGCAAAGCAGACACTTCACATCTTTCAGGTGCACAAGCCAGAATGAGGATGGGATGTGCAGAACGTGGCTGACATCATCACCCAAAATTTGAAAGCGCAAAATGGCATTAAAAAAAAAAATCATGGATGTGCCTGCAGCCCCCTTGGCTTCTTTGAGAGTGTCAGGGATGAAAGACAAGGCTCTGCACTTTAAAAGAGCCTCCATCAAAGGCCCAAACACGGGTGATGACTAACTTCCTGCTGTGAAGAGAATCCTAAAAGGAAACCAGAAAAAGAGAGGGAGAAAGCAGCCGAAGGGCGCACAGTGCTGAGCTGTGCAGATTTACCTGACCTTTACAGAAGCAAAGATCAATAGGTGTGACAGAGCTGCACAAARATGAAGGTGAAATCTTCCTCAGATCTCAAGATCAGTAGAAAGGAAGAACAGTGCAAAATTTATCATAGTGCTGTCAGCAAAACCTCCTGCTACCTGTGGGGAGCCTCATCCAGAGCACGGGGTGCCTTCTGTGGTTCTGCCACGTTTAATCTGTGAGTCTCCGKGGCTGGTGATGTGCTCAGCATCACACTGAAATATGCTCCTTGTCACAAGTTTTCTGTCGTTTKGGTTTGGTTTTCTGAGAAATCCTGACACAGAGGCCCTGCAGAAGTTGCCTGAGAGCAGGATGTGATGTAGGAGGCATCACTGATAAAGACAATCCCAGACAGATGTCCTCAATTGTTACACTGATCACTCAGAGGATTTCTAAATGCTAAACTCAGGATGGCATCCATGAAAAGCCATTGCATATGTTGGAGTGCCAGCTATGTTTAGTGTAACCTGGAGACAAATAAGGCAGGGAGATGATTTGATTGGAGCTGTAGGGAGTTCAGCAGTCTGTCAGGAATTTTACACAGGTAGATTTTATGTTATCACCCAGTTGACCTCTAACATATTTAAAAATTCAGGATGAACACTCTCATACCAAATGCCCCACTTGTCTTTTCCCCACGGAGTGAATCAAGGGTGGATCTACTTGGTCCCTCCAAGCACTGCAGTCAGGCACAGGAGCAAAAAAAAATGTTAAAAAAAGCTTTTGCAGGAGCTTGATTTCTTCAGCCTGCTTTCCTTGGACATGGCCAAGGTCTATACAGGTGTATGCCAGATGGGCATGGTTACGCTCCTTGTGTTGACAAGCACAACATTTCCAAGAGTTTTCTTGTTTTTCTTGGACAACCTTCTAGAGAATGCCTGAGATTTCTGCCATGGACTTCATTAGATTCTGGAAAATTTTAAGCTTCCCTGCAGAAGCCAGGAGAAGATGAGAATATTGCAGCTGAGGCTGGATGTTGTTCTGCTGGAGTTTGAGGTTTCTCTCCATTCTTGTCAGAGAGCTGGGGTTGGAGAGCTGTGTGAGAAGATTTAGTGCACCCTTTGAAAGTGAAGAGCTGTTCTCTGGAGGCACAGCTGGCTTTGGGGGCTGACAGGGAGCAGGGCAGCTCAGGGGTGAGAGGAGATGGAGAGGAGATGGCAGCTCAGCCAGGACCAGAAACACAAGAAACTGCATGAGGCAAAACACAGCAAACAGGACAAGTTCCTGTGCAGCTCCTGCTGCAGCCTCTGGGCTCTTTTCTGGAAGCTGGGCTGCAGGGAGAGAAAATTCTGGCAGAAGGAAAGCCAAAAGGTGCACTGACAAGCAGGAGAGCAGTAATTCTTTTTGTGGTGTGCTGGCACCACCATCCTGAGATCATTCTCCAAAGTTCAAAAGTCTTTTTGCCCCAATTCTGCTGGTTTATTTCTAGGCATCTCCAGACACAGAAATGAAGTGCAAGGTATTAGATTCAACATTTCCTACCCTTCTGGGTCTAGTTTTGGTGGCAGATTTCAGGAGTAACATCCAGTCCAGCCTCCACAGCTGGCTCTGCTTCCCAGACACCTTGCACTTGTTTGGGAGTTCTTTGTACATCACAGTCTGTAAAAAGATATACACAAAAATAGAAGTAGAGGCAAACAATTTGAATAAAAACTAAAACCCCAGAGCTCTGGATCAGGATTAAGAGTGATTTGCTATAGAGGAAAGTGCCACAGGAAGGAAGGTACTGTATGTGCCTGTGTATCAACAAGAGCTTATTCCTTGCAGCAGGAAACGAGCCTGTTCTTGCAATGAACCTTCTGTCTCTTCCCCTTCCTGGAAGAAGCCACCCATATCTTTAATACATAATATTTTATGCTCCAAACTGGCATTGTCACAGATGGAAGATGAGCATCATTTGCCTGTGCTTATCACTCAGCTGAAGGGAGGATCCTTAATCAGCAAACTGAAGTTATTTYAAAAGTTCTCTTCAGAACCCACCAGAATTTTCCAGCAAAATTTCATCCTTGTCTCTCAGCAGGGCACTGAGAATGCTCACAGATGAGCAGCATTGTTCTGKACATGAAACAGGTGGTTTATTTAAACCACTGAGAAAAAAGCTTCTACTTCCACATTTAATCTTCAGTTCCCAGGATATCAGAGATGCCTGGAGTAGAATTTAGCTCTCATTGAGGTTTTGTGTATGTATTTTAAAAGACATACCAAGAAACTCTGTAAATGTAGATAACTGTGTGCTTGCCAACTTTAAAATTAAGTGTGTTAGATATTACTGTTCATAAAGAAATATTCACCAAGTTGGTCCATATTGAGCCTTTCTTTTAAGTGTCCCAGAGAGGATTTCTTCCACTTTCTGATCAGTACCTCTGGATGCATTCTCAGTCTCTTGGTCTCTTTTGCATAATTTGGCAATTACTCAATTACTCAAGACTTTAAAAGCACACACTCTTTCTCCACAGTTTTCCAACCTCTTCTCCTCAACATTCCTTCCAGCCTAAGGGGCTGTTGACAGTTGCTGAATCCCTGCATTTCTTAGAAATTTATTGTAGCAATTCGGTTTTTAGATCTCCTTCTGCACTTTCAAAAGGCCTACAACTTTCAAATGCATGTATTAAAATGGGATGCTGACAACTCAGTGATTCACTTTAAAGTGCAGATTTCCCAAAAACAAATCTTAAACTGCCAAATCCAGCCCTGCCTTAGCCAGCCTGTGACGTTTTCACGAGGATAAGACTGCCAAGATATGTAAATGGAGTCATTTTATTCTGTCCTTGTCTTCTGGACTTCAGATTCTGATTTCTCACTGAATTTATTTGTAGGGCTCTCCCCTGGAAAAAAAAAGGAAAGAAAAAGAAGAAAAAATAAAGGTGACCACCACTCTCTTTTGTCAGATGGTTCCCTTGTGTTTACTTGCTCCTGACTGAACTGTCACATCAAAGAGATTCACAAACTACATGCAATTATTCCAGTATCTTGTTATCAAATCACATCATGACTCAGTGTACACCTTCAACCTTCCTCATCAGGAAGTCATTAACAGTGCTGTTTACTGGAGGTGAGAGAATGCATTTAAGCTGCATGCTGACATCTACACTGGATCAGTTGTTGAAGCAGGTAATTAGGGCTAGCATCAGACCTCTGTGCTGTTTTTCTTGGCACATCACACTGCACAGCATTCCTCAGTGGATCGTGGTGGAAGTTTCTAAAGAAAACCTGCAAGTGCATGACTGGTTTCTCCTCCCTTCTGTTTGATGGCTGCTTTGGTGCCTGTGCAGGGATTCTTACAGGAGAAATTTATGCCATTTATGCTCTTCCAGGCTGAAACTTAGGTCAGTTCTTCTTGGGAAGGTTGTGCAATGTCACAGGAGAATTTGCCACAGTTCACTTCGGTACATAGGTGGTAACATCTCTTCAACCACAGACTCCTCCTGCTCCCTGGCTTCTCTTAARTCAGTGATTTTATCACACATTTTGTCTTCAGGTGCTTCTGTTCTTTACAGCTGCCTGGTCTTCAGCTGCAGCTTTCTGACATGCATGGGCTCTGTTTCTCTTGTTGTGGTGTTGGCCTTTCCTTTCCACTTCCTTTATCAGTGTCCCAGAGAAAAAACACACAGGCAGCATCACTGAAGGCTTTGCTTCCCACTCCTCCTCCTCATCCAAACCTTCCCTGTTTCACCCTTGGTGAACATCCCAACTCACASAGCCTCCACAGAGGGGATTTTTCCAGAGCTATCACTGCTGTCTCCAGCACCTTTGGAGCTGCTTTGTCCCTGTGCTTCCTCCCAGCCCATCAGCCACAGTGTGTTACAAACTCACAGCCACGCCACTGGAGCAGCACAACCCACCAGAGACCCAGGCAGGGGCTTTGCCTCACGGGCAGCAGGTGTAAGAACAGCTCAGAGAGGGAGTTGGACAATTCTGCTTTTATGCCCTCAGGCAGGGCAGGCACCAAGGCTCAGACAGCTCCCAAGGCAMCTGTGCTCCAAAATCATCACCCTGGAGTCCACCTGGCTCAGAGAAAACTCAAATACTGCCATTCCTTCTGTAGTTCACACCTCCACGAGGACAGCATTTCCCCCTCACCCTCCTCTCTGTAAGATGCATGCTCCATCAAGGGTTTCCCTTCCTGTTAAGAAAAGAGATTTTTCTMATACTATTTTCACTGAAGTTGGCTGGGTAAAATCACCCAAATSACTCCCACAAGTCACTTGGAAAGCTAAACAGTGTATTCATAGAATATATACATTAAACTTGAATATTGCCTACCTTTAAGGTATCTGCAAATAACATGCTTGCATTGATTTACTATCAAAATAAGCAAGCTATCAATATTTTTATCTTTACAGCATATTAATTTTATCCCTTGCAAGTCCCATGAAAATGAGACATCTGGTGCTTTCCTTGTTGTCTTAGACAGAATATCTGAACTTCCCAAGATTTTGCATCTTAAAGGAGCTTGTACAATATTCAGCTTAGTGTCTTCTTCAAAAGCTCTTTTAGGAAGCACCTAACATTTTCAGAGCACAGAAGTGACATGGGAAGCTAAGCCCTGTTTTCAGAAAGCATTCAGAGGCTGCTGGAAGACAGCAGTTCTTATTCACTTAAATAGCTTAGGCACATTTGCACTGCTCCTGTGCTAAATACCTCGTGCCAGACAAGAGTTTTATCTGTGTCAAATTGTAAYTGCTCATTGCTTTATGAATGCCATTATTACATTCATGCCATTATTACATGCCAATAATTACAGTCACTCTGCATTTTAACCTCCACAGCGARTTGAGAGATGCAGTTTCTGCTGAAAACTGATTTTGGTTTGACAACATCTGTCAGTTCTGAAGCTCTGGTTGTGCTTGGAAGAAGACAACCAGATGAGAATCACTCAAGCCAACATTTCAGTCTCCTTCATTGGATCTACAAGCAATTAAAGCCCTGTTGTTGATCTGAATAACTTTCTGCTGAGAAACTGGGTAAGGCTGGGTCAGGGAGTGGCGAGACATTGGCAGAGGTGAGACAAAGCTTATTTTCAAGAAATGACTGCTTTGGAGACCACCAGCAGAGCCCACATGACAAGGACAGCTGCCAGGCACAAGGGATGAGGTCAGGCAGGGGCAGAGCACGCGGGTCCATTCCTTGTTTTCCAAAGGGCTGTTGGGATCTCTAAAGCTTTCCAGACTAACAGTTTAAAAAATTCATTTTGCTAATCCTACTGCCCTTGCTCTCCAGTCCCATCAATTCCTAAGGATTTTTCTGGTCAACTCCCATAGTCAAGGCATTTTTCTGTGGTGAAAKGATAGGAAGGGTATCACACTTACTCCAGAACCTGTAGTTTTCCACACTCTGGAATCCACAGCCCAAGGAAAGGACCAGACATTGGGTCAGCACCCAGGAGTCCTTCTGCCATGTTCTGGAGGAAGAGAAGTGCAGAGAGAAGTATTGCACAGGTTCACATGGTGTTCAAACACCTCCTGTGAACAGGGCCTGGGTAAAACAGTTCCCACAGCCCACCTGAGAGAGTGTAGAATTCCTCTTTGCTCCTCAGGAGGCAGAACTCAAAGCCTGTGATTTATTAAAGCCCGGATTTATCTTTGTGACTTGTCCTGGCCTGTCTAGTTTGACGTACATTCTTTTCCTTGTTCCCATTTTCCTTTGATCTTGTCCTGCCTGGAACTTTCTTTTTATTTTATTCTTTTCTTTCTCTTGCTTATTACATGACCATTCCATGATGGAGCTCACTGGTGAGGGAGGTTTTTCCAGGCACTGCTGCACAGGGGTGTAAATTCTGTTGCTGGTACAACCCCAGAAAGCCAAGAGGCACCAGGTCCCTCAAAGCCATTCTGCTTTACACTCCTGGCACCTGGCAGTTTTGAATTATCACTGCTCCTGCCTCACATTTTGATGAATATTTACACTCATTCAGAAAAAGCAGAAGTATTTATTTTTTCTTTTTTTTTCACCCAGAAGTGCTCATCTCTCACTGTGGCACTGCCCTCTGCCTGTTCCTTGCTCTGCATTCACATTTCCCCATCTGCCCACTGCTCACCTGTGCACCATCACCACTCCCTCAGCTGAAAAACACAAAAGATTTCCTTGAACTCATTTAATTAGGAGCTGCACCGTTCAGTGAGATGTACCAAAAATAACTGGATTTGCAAGCTGGCAGTTTAAGCAGCCCCTCAGCAGCCCTTGACAACTGCTGCTGATGCAAGATGTCTCTATTGATTCAGGGCCATCCAGGGTTGAAGTAAGTCAGGGCAGCTCCATTTCACATGCATCAGAGTGGCAGTTTGAGGAATTCATCTGAAACACAGTTTGATGGGAAAATCCAGTTAAGAGATAGAGCAAAAATTCACTGTCAAATCCCTGGGAAAAAAAAAAACCCACCCCACATCCACAGTTTTATTGCCATTTTTGAATTAAATGCCAAGCAAGGGTAGGGATGTAAATATCTTCACTCTGTACACTTTGAACTCACTTTTCCCTGTTGATACACTGAATTATGGAATAGATGGAATATTTTGTCTCCTATGGAAATATTTCTTTTCATATCTGCAGARGCTCAAGGCTGGGGCAGAAACCTCCTGCTACTGCTGTGCCTCTAAGCAGGGGTGGGAATAACCCAGCAATAGAAAGCACATTGTAAGAGTTCACTCAGGAAAAAGATGAGATTCCAAAAGCTCCAGCACAACCCTGGAGGGCCACAAGCCACTCTAAATKAATTAAATGATTTTGAAAGCTCTAAATAAAAATAAAAAAATCCCAAACTGTAATGACACATTTACAGATATATCCTACAAAATCTGAAAGCAGAAAGACATAGAAATTTTGGGATGGGGACTATTATCCTTGTAAAAGTGGAAATAATAGCAGCCCTATGCCCARTGGGCAATAAAACACATTATGGAGCAAGGCACCAAGGAGCTGCAGTGGCTTGGTTGATCAGGGGAGTGAAAGAGATGAATGAAAAGGTCACTGGGTATGAATAGAAACATCAGAGCACTCTGAGGGCTTCATAATTTGTTAACCAAACAGAGATGCTGGAAGAATGGACACAGGAGAAAACRGGGGCAGAAAAACAGAGAGAAAACAGAGTGACTGAGCAATTCTCCTTACACACAGAAGTCTGGAGGCAGGGGGAGGGGGTGCAGTASAGCTTTAAATCACACAAAAACAGACATGAATGCTGTGCTTCCTTTGGCTGGGCCAGCAGCAGACACATCAGAGGGAGCCAGGGCCGCGTGATGGGCCACGCACGTGKGCTGTGCTGAGGGAGATGTCATGCACAGCACAGAGAACTCATCTGATGTGGCATTTGCTGGGGTAACCACGCAATTCCCTGTCAACAGCAAACCAAGGAACCGTGCAAAATCCATAGTTCATTGCTCTCTTCTTCCCTGAGGTTGAATCAACTTGCTTTTCTTTTTTTTTTTTTAATGCAGTATTCAGCTCTTTGAGCCATTCATATTTCTCCCTTTTTGTGAATTTGTACTGTGTATGAATGGTGGCTGCAATTCATTCATACAGGCTGCATTTGTGGGGATGCAGAGAAGCCAGGCACATTTATGGATACACAGATCCACAGGCATGCCAGAGACAAAGGTGGCCTTAGGTCTCCTGAGGAATGCAGAGAGCCTTTCAGAAAAGCCTCCTCAGGGGGGGCTCTCACTGATGCCTTGGGAAGGCTGAGCTGGAACAGAGACTGGACAGAGCTAGAGAATGAAGGAGATATTTATTGAAAGGCTCCAGGATACACCTTGGGCAGGACAAGAGCCTGGCCAGGGCTACACCCAAGGTGGACTGAGAATGGTCACAAAAATGGACCCCTGGTCATGAGGTCTCACACTTTTATAAATTTTGGTCCATTTGTCCAATTCCAGCTTCAGSCTGTGAGGTCTCATCCTTCTTGTTCCTCCCTTCAGCCCACCCTTGTTTGTGCTTTTGGGCCTGAAAGTTCTCCTTGGTCTYCAGCAGGGAAAGGATTTGTTTTGTCTCCCTGCTCTGTGAAGAGCTCACAGCACTGAATGTGAGGCTCAGAACTGCACCTGAGGCAGCACAGAATCTGAACAACATCAAAGCTAAAGCTTAAGGCATCCCCATCCTATAATTCATCAAGGAAAGCATTGCAGGCAGAACCCAGAGTTCCAGTCTAACCAATCTCAGGCCCTGGTTTTGGGCAGGACACTGATGTTCCCTCAGTGSTACCTTTTGTCTCACGTGCTCTCTCCACCTCTCACTTTGGGATCCTTGGTACCAGGCAGGTTTCCAGCTCCCCTTCCATGGTTAGAGATTTATGATGAGTTGTGCTGGCTTTTTTTCTCTACAAACATTCTGTAATTCAATGAGTTTAAAAGTGAAATTAAGGCTAAAAAAAAATATTCATTGTTGACTGGACAAATTTAAGACTTTATAACTGCATGGTTCTACCTTTCAATTGCTTTTCATGCCATAGCAGGCTCTTGCTCATGGTTTTAAGTGCATGGTCACAAAACAGAGTGTGGCAGATYAACATCACACTTGGATTTATGAGGTTTTCCTGAGCTAAATGTCAGTTTGTTTCTTATTTAAAGATATACATACAGAGGCCTCCAGAGCTTTTAAAAGATATTATCTATGACCACACACACACAGAGATGTTTGAATTCAATGGGTTTTAAATGTTTGCTTACCAGGTGGTCCTATTTTCTCCCTAAAAAAAAAAGAAACCAAGGCACATGTACACACAAAATTGTCTCACATAAATTATAGTGAAGTTTGGTTTTTTTTATGTAAGGAATTAGCTCACATGCTCACTCTTTATGCAAAAAAGGTGTGCACACGTCAAAGATTTCCAAGATAAGCATTCTATAGGAAAACTTTGCATCTGGGAAGCAGCAGGAAACAGAACAGACCAGACATCTGTTTGGTTTGCTCTTTTTTTTTTTCCCCTCAGTGCAGCAGTTTTGCATTTGGCTAAATTACTTTGACTCTCAAAAAAAGAAAAAAAAAAAAAAAAACAGAAAAAAAAAAGAGCTCTGCATCTGTACAGTAATTCACTGCATTCTAACTCGTTATCAGGGAAGAGCTGAATGGAATGGGATTCATAAAAGCAGAAGTTGGATGGGGCTTGGAGCAGCRTGGTCTGGAGAAAGGGGGCTGGAATGATCTCCAAGGTCCCTTCCAACCCAACCCATTCTGTGATTCTGCACATGAAACATGACCCAGGATGTTCCAGCAGGATGTCCCTGGGCTATTTCCCCCAGAGATAATTCAGTGAGAAGGCACTGATCCTGATCAGGAGCATCACTGTGGGGCAGCTCAGAGCAATGCTCAGTGATTCCAGCTCTGAACAAAGCTGTGAATAACACCTTGCACAAGAGGTACAATAACCACACAGTCTGGATGCTGGCAGCCTGGGGAGTGCTCCATACACAGCAAAACGTGAAGAAATTCCACTTGCAGTGAAGTAACTCCACAGACTTCTAATCTTTTTAGACCCTTTATGACCCAGGTACATTTGGAAGTGTTGCCTCTGTACTGCAGCAATTCCCAGCCCTGATGATGGTGTCTGTACCAGGACACACATCCTGTGAAATCCCACTTGAAATCAAGTGGATCAGAGCTAGACAGAGTCACACCTCTCTGTTCTCATCTGCAAGGGCACAGCCATCCTTTACAGAGGGCAGACAAAATTYAGTTTGAAAACATCAATCATTTGTGTGCCAATAAGGGCTTCAGAATTTTGCAGCAACACTGATGAAATAAAAATCAATTTGGCTCTGCACAGCACAGACCCTCAAGCACTGAGAGGCCTCTGCAGTAACAAAAAAACTTCCTGCCTCTAGAACTTGATTTTGCTTGCTCTCTTTTCCTAGCCACTGACTGGATGCCTTGACAACACAACAAACCTTCATTTCATTTTGAAGGTTTAGCATTTCATATAACAATAACCAGATCACTCCCCCTAACACACAAAGAAACAAAATTGCTTAGGAGAAAAGTCCCGTTTTTGTTGTTTGGCACCAGTTATTCACTCTGTGAATTACTCTGGAAAGCCTTAAAGCTCAAAAACCAGAATATTCATCAGTATCTCTGAAATTATTCCACAGGTATCAATTGGCTGTTTTGAGATACAAGCTGAACCAGTGAATTCCTCCACCAATGAAGCCCAAAAACTTTTTGTCCTGACATTCATGAAACATAATCTACACTTAAAATGGAATGAAAGACAGGAAAACAAAGCATACAACATGAAACTGGGGCATTGAGATCAGTGGGCACAGAAGAGGAAGAGTTGCAGAATTACCTTGAGCTGAAAACCTCCAGATTCTCTTTAAGTGGAGAGTAAGAGCTTCTACACCTGTTTTAAACATGGAACCCAGCAGAAAGGTACAACTTTAGTACACACAGATAAATAAGAAGGTTATGCACTATTCATGTTATGTCTCTGAAAAAAAAAAAATCATCTCCTTTCTGGTATCTTTAAAAGAAAAATTTTTTAAAAACACAACACCTGAGGCTCCACTTCAATAGATTCTTGCCAGCAGATCCTAGATTCCTTGGGGAATTGCAATTGAGATGTAGGGAAATGCATGAATATAAAAACTTCCATCTGGGTAGGGTTTATTGAAGGAGTGGGATCCTGAGTTGCCCACACACTATTGCTGTGCCCATTAATATTCTGTTTGCAACATGTAATATCAAATGGCTCACAGATGTTTTAATAATTGGCTTACAAGCCTATAGAACAAACCCTGTTTCTATAAACTTGCAGGATATGATAGAGATCCACTTTTAACTGTTTTTTAAATGAAAGCTTGACAGCAACTCTGATCTTTAATTTTTACATACTAATAATAAAACTGCAATAATAAAACTATGATAGTTTTAGAAAGCATGATTTCAGATGAAATCCAAGATGGGTTTGGGTTTCTATTTCCCAAATGCTAAGAGTGAATTTTTTCCTCCATGTTGTCTGAAACAAGCAGATTTTTCCTGCCTTCAAACACAGCAGTCTGAGGGCTCAGAGGGGAAGAGATGGATTAAATGTTGACTGAAACACTTAAAAGCCTTCAGGAAGAAACATAAATGCCAGGTGCTGACCTAAGGTTCCGAAAGCCTATAACAAGTATACAATAAAACTAAAATATTTCAAAGCCTCCTAGCCTTTGACAAGATGTTGCAATCGTGTTGTTTCATTTTTCTGTTTTCAACACTCACATCCTTGTCCTTTGGACATTCCTCATACGAAGCTCATGCTTCTCTCTGTTGTTTGCAGCAAGTCTCCAAGGCAACCATGGGGTTGGGCAAACAGTTTCACTTTGTGCAAGATAATAGGTAATTCAAAACATCCATTTTTTTTTTCAAAGCAAACTGAAGTCATCTACACATCAAACACTGCAGCTGATGAGGAGTCCAAGAAAAACCAATCAACGTGGCCAGTTAGACAATAACAACTCCATCCCAGAGTGCTGGAGCTCCCATTAACTKTCAGGGTCAGGGCTGAAATGCAGGGGCGTGTAAAGCACAGCCTGCTGCCAAACATCCACCCACTGCAACCACGGGGTGAGGAAAAGACTGATTAACTGGGGGGGTTTATTGCCAGAGAATACACAGAGCACGTAGGTGAAATTCACTGGAGCCCAAAGAGTCCTGCTGGCACCTACAAGCACAGCAGGTGCTTCTCATCCAGCTCCCAGAGGGGCTGAGCCAGAGGAGAAACCACTCAAATGAAGCACATGATAATGAACAGCTATCATCCCCCACTGGTCTGAAGAGGGGCCCTGCTTTCCCCTCAGCACAAGTCAAAAAGCAAGGGTTTGAGCCTAAGACAGGATCAAGTTCCCATGGGACACAGACAGGAGACATGGCAAGCCCTGAGCTTGGCACAAYGAGGTTCATTCCCAGCATGAAAAAGGGATCTGTCTGCTGTCCTTCAGGATGCAGGGAAACAGAGGCAATCACACTGATCAAACCCAACTGTCTGCACTCTTACTTGCCATGAGAATGGCAAAAAAAATTCCAGTTATTCTACAATTGCCAGAAGATCAGAAAGCAGGATTTAGACTGAGGGTCTCAGGGCCTTAACAAACGAACCCTTGAAGGGCTGATGGACTTGGGACCCTGCAGAGAGACCCAAAACAAGCCAAGCTCAGAAGGCTGAAAGCAGCAATGTGCTACCAGGGCTGTGGCCAGCACCCAGCTCCTCCTGCAGCTCCTTGAGGACTGCAAAGGGTGCTGATGGCACGGAGCATCCACCAGAGATTCCAAGGCTGGAACCAACCCAACAGGGTTTGGATTTATGGTCCTAACAAAGCTTTCTACTCACCACCCCCTCTGCTGCCCAAATTTCAGTGAACACACTGCTTTATGCTATGGCTTGTCCACTGTGGAAGCAGAATGTCTGCAGCCTAAATTGCTGCCCTGAGCCCCTCTGCACAAGGTTATGTGAAGAAAGGGGATAGCTTACTAAAAAAAAGAAAAAAAAAAGGAAAGAAATAAAAAAAAGTTCAAATTGATTGACATGTTTTGCTTGGACAAAGGGGATACTTGCTCTGCCTCACACCCTGGTACTGGCCCAGAGTTCTGCAGGCAGCTTTTCCCCTGTGATCTACACTCACAGCAGTGCCTGGAGTCCAACCCTACAGCACATTGTCACTCTGGAACAGAACAGCCCAAACCAGTGCCCCTTCAAAGCTTTGCATGAGCTCTTGGAYAGCTCAGGACTTGATCCTGCAAGCACCTCAGCCACCAAACCAGACCCCCACTGGGACTGGCTTAAAACCCAGACTCAGAGGGATCAGGCCCATGACATTTCCTTCATCTTCAGCATTTCCCTGCCTTCTGTGTACTCAGGTGCTACCAATTTCTAACTCAGCTGGTGCCTGTGCTTCAAGCTAAGACAGTGATCCCAGAAATATCCAAGAAATGGGATAACARCAGCTTTGCAGGCCAGTTGCAACAACGTAAGTAAATCCTGTGGACCCCATAAAAGAT
>CADDXX010000584.1:350884-392112 GCA_902810485.1 Alauda arvensis
CCAGAACTTGCTGAGGACCTGTTCTTCAGCTGTGTTGCACAAAAGACCACAGAAGTGCTGGAGAGCTTCAACAGTGCCACAGGCTTTCTGTTCTGGAGCACACTATGGTCACAAAAGCCAGCTCCATTTTGGACATCAGCAGCACTGATGTGTCACATTCAGTGGCACGATTTACAGTGCCACAGGTTGTGCTGTACCATTGTCTTAATGAGACTGTTTGGAAGAGAATAACCAGACCAAGTCCAATTTATTTGACTATTTACAGATCCTGAAGTCTGAARAGCAGATGGATTAGTAAGAAAAGACCACAGCTGATAGGACTACTTTAGATAACAGTTGTAATGGGAATAAACCATTGATAGCTGGTTTTCTTCTGGTTCCCATTGTGCAACTCCCTCACACCACACAACAAACATCAGCTTATTGCAGATTCCTGAGGAATAATTTCTAAACCTTGAACTAAGCAGGGTGGTTCCTTTTGCTCAGGTCTGGACAAATCCCTACTGACTCCTGCAGAGTCAAGGTCTGAGTGTGCATTATTTCCTCCCCACACACTGGTTTCATTTCAGTAAGATATCTGGTGAATGAACAGAGAAGGAACTGGAACAGGTGAGAGAATTGCCTTTCTCAGCTTATCAGCACCTGAGACACAAGCAGGTGAGAACACAAATTCATCTCATCTAGTTTCACACTGCAATAAGTTGCCAATCACCTGGAGCTGCAGACAGACACCTGGTTATAATAATTTTGCTCTCTGGTAAGTGTTAGCTGGGTCATTGTAAAATATATGCATTTCCTGGAAGCTCAGAGTTAAAAAACATTCCTGAGGATATGTGACATGAAATCACCCCTGCAATTGTGTCTTCAGTCAGATATACACATGTATAAATTTAAATATATGTCCATGTATGTATATAACCTCCTCCTGCACAATCTCCCTCTGAAATGAAGCAAAACAAGCAGTTTTGAGGAAAACAACGTTAAAAGCAGAGAAAGGAACCAGACTCCTCCACAACATGAAAAACAGAGTAGTCAGGTACAAATATTACACCTTCTTCCCATGTGAAGGARAACAGGTCACATTTCCAAATCATGGAACATGGAATGGCATGGGCTTCTCCTACACCCCACACTGAACACACTGCCTTTGGAAAGGGACAGCACATTGGGAGAAGAAGAAGAAAGGATGAGCAGCCATTCCTCCATTGGGAAGTGAGAGGTAAAATACTTTATGACATTTCCTCCTGGGGGCCAGCACCTGGCAGCACAGAGGCAATGCTGTGAGCACTGCCCTCAAGTTATTCAACATCTCMTCCCTCACACCAGTAAGGTTCCTAGGAGCAAGTTCCTTCTGTTCCTAGAAGAGTTTTCCTCCATCCTCGTTTTTCTTCCTTTACAACCCTTCCCCTAGAACTCTAGATGTTATCAGGGGACTTTTTTTGGTGACAAATCTCAGGTGCCATGAGATTCCAGCCATCACAGCATGACCCACACGGGTTTCAGCCAATGTCACAGAAGGAGCAAAGTCTCCTACAGGACCTGCCCTATTTAAGCAAATACCCTACAGATCAGAAAATGGCAATATTTAGGTAGGTGGTTGTTCCCCAGATGACTTCTGTACCACACTTGGAGTCATTATTCATTTYAGCTTTTTGACAAATATTTACCTTTTCTCTAGACACTCTAGCAGCACAAACAGGAACACGTGACCCTGTTCTTGGAGAAGGGAATGAATGTACAAACTTCTTGCTGCCCTGGGAGGTGGTGCATGATGAATGTTTGTTTGGTATCTCACCCTCTGTACCCCTGTTTCTCTGGAGTACTTGGAATTAAAAGAAAAAAGTTTGAGGAAGAAACAAAAAGCAGCAGAGGAGAGACTCTCCAGCTTGTTGTSAAGAGTGCTGGGGTCAAAACTAAAGGTCACAAATCTTGAACAGAAGCACAGGGAGGCAAATGCACTCCAAAGGAGGTCAATATTCAGAAGACCACAATACAGCACTGCTGCAGCTGGGGCTTCTGCACACCTACACTAATTTGTACTTGAATATCTGTTTTTCTTGAAAAGCCCCTTTTGTGCATCTGAAGATTGGAATTACTGGCACGTCCTGTTAGAGTGAAACAGAGGTATCATTGTCATGGAGCTGCTTTAAAAAAAAKAATTCCTAGACTGAAAGAAAAACAACTGGAGTCACAGTTGGATCACGAGCAAGCAGAGCTCTTGGGCTTGCCTCCACTCTAGCTGGAGGTAAATTGAAATAAACTYCCCATTCCACAGAGCTCTGGCCATCTCCTGGGAACTACACTCACCTCCAAAGCTGTAAATAAATAAATAAAARCAGCAAAGGCCAGACCTCCCGCACCATCTTGTTTGACAAAAYACTCCACACTTGGGTGGCCCACATTTGTAAACCAGCCTTATTTTTATGACAGCAGAAAACACTAAATCATGCTCGTGAAAASTGGATTTAGCTCTCAAAAAGACAGGGGAACAAGAAACAGAACATGAGCAAGAGTGAAAGCAAGTGCAGGACTCAAGGAGGAAGGAGCTGAATGAAGGAAGACATTAAATTTAAATTTGCTTTGGGCAAAGGGGGATACCCCACTGCATTTRGATTCTTTTTGGCACTTTCCCCTTCTATTTTTTGAAGCATCCAAGCCTACAGTAATACTGGCCAGGACATTCTCCTGCTCCCCACTRAAGAATCTCAGTTACTCCAGATTTGCAAGTATCAAACACCTGGCATACTCTGGAAAAGAAAGACATTTCCTGCTGACACACATTCCAGAAAAACGGCTGTTGCTGAGGGAGGGTACCAAAGGCTGCAGAGATTTTTCTGCTCATGCTCAGGCTGCAGGCAGGGCTCCTACATTTCATTATCCCCATTGTTTGAACAAGGGCTTGTAGTGGAATAAACCACACCTGCAACAGGACAGCCCAAAATCAGAGCATCCCCTAAGAACAAACATTCACACCCGGAGGACTTTGCCTGTGGTCTCATGCTCTGTGGAATCTGTACCACACTCTTGGCAAAGCCTAGAGCACAGGCAGGTCCTGAACACTCAGTTCTCTGCTGGTGTCTCACATACAATGGTGATACATTTAAGAATTAATAAATCATACACTGCTTTAGGATCAAAATTGGTAACATGCTTCTTTTAAGCCTATTTACAGACACATTTATCACTGCAGGGCTGGAGGCTCACCTCCCACCATCACTGCACAGCTCAAAACTGCAACATCCCAGAACAAAACCTAATCCCAGAGCACTGCAGAAAATGGATTAAGTTACTCAGATACAACAGGAACAGATTTAATGTTCAGACTTTGACTTGCAAATGAAGCTGGATTTATAAGAGCAGCCCTTAGGGTTACATRGAGCTTATCTCTCACATCAACTCATGTGAGACTAAATGCCACGAGCCTGCCAATTAGACCTTTTTTGCTGCATTCCTGGTCTGGAATAAACCTTGYCTACTTCTCATTGCAATTGCTTTCAGCTGCTTAAACTTATCATCTATCAAAGGGAGAATTCTGGTGGATCTCACTTCCATCTCCCTTTCCACAGGGGCACTTCCCTGCCTTCCACAATCCTGTGAAGATCCTGTTTTTCCACAGGTGCTGGCCTATTCAGAGGCTTCATTTCACATTAGGTCTCAGGTGCCTGTGAAAAAAGCCTCTCCTCCTCACAAATTCCAAAAAAAACCACCTGGTTACAATCATATCAGCTGCAATTGATAAAATGACATCATTCAAAAGCTTACATAAAACATCACTAATAAGCTGCACAGAAAAAAAAAAATCATGAAAATCAAACTTTTGGTACTCCACCAGAAAAATAAGTACTTTCTACCCACGACATCTCATCATGCCATCCCCTTAACCTAAAAGTATAATCTTGCTCCTTTTTACAGAACAATGCCTTTACACTTTGGAAAATAGAGAAATTGGGGAAACATGGACTCTAACCAGTAGGGATTACACCAAATTGGGGTCAAGCAGTCTGACAGACAACTGCAGCTTGTGGCTCTCTGAAAGCAGCTCAGAGGGAGAAAGGAAAACTCCAGTAAAGGAGGTTTTCACTGCAAGAGGCTTCACAACAAATTAGCAGCTGCRGACCAATCCTGAAAAAGCTGTGTTACACTGTTACCTTAAAGTTAATCATATTTAGGAACAGACCCGTTCCAACAGCAGCCAGTAGAAGGTAAGAGGTCTACGCTAAACTACAGTCTTAAAAAAAAAAACAAAATCATAAATTTAAAAACAAACAAAAAAACAAACCCAAAAGAACCCCCCAACCAAAACCAAACAAACCCACTGCCCCTAATAAATAAGAATTATGAAAAGTCAAACATACAAAACTTGGTTTTCCTTTGTAGCACAGCTGACTCTCCTGCAGTGTGAAGTTTTAAACCTTATTTTTTTTTAAATTTCTCATTTTCTGAACTTCTCCACATTATGACATACATGGGATGCTGCTATCAAAATGCTGAAAAGGCACTGATGAGCACAGCATGTGTTCTGTATAGATAATAGATACATGTTTAGTATTATATGTAAATAAATACAGATTATCCTGTTCTTTATTCTGTCAACCATATTCTATTACACAGCAAAGCTAAAGATACTTTTACTAAAATACTAAAATACTTTTAATTTTTGAGCAGTTTTAAGGATTTAGGGCTGGTTTGGAAATCCCAGTAGCATACAGCACATGTGATATTCAATTAAATAACACATAATTCACTGGGGGGATGATGAAACCCACAGACCTGAAAACACCCTCCTCAGTTCAGCTCTTGRCTTCAAAGACATTGATGTGACACCTTAACCACCTCCAGTCTCACACTGTGTCCTCTCCAGGCACTGTTCTGTCCTCATATTTTATCTACAGTAAAAGAAGCAGTTAGAGCTTGGTGCTTGCCATAAAGTGAGGTGCACAAAACTCGAGCTGGATGCACGAACTCTCTGCATGTTCCAAACACACTCAGCCTGTGCCTCCTTCCAAGAACCTGCACACAAAAGCTCTGTGTGTTGTGCTTTCAGAGCAATCAATAAGGCAAGTATCACTCGCAGGGAGGGACAGACATTTCCCACAGAGCAGCGTGCTCAAGYGTAGCTCCTCTTTTGCAGCCTGGTCTCAAACCTTATTTGACCTTGTGGTTTGCTGTTACACTACAGGCAGACGCAGTTTCCAGTGCCTCATATTTCACTGCTGCGTTACAACCAGGAGCAGCCTGCTGGTCATTACTACATGTACTCTTACTCATGCATGAGAGCCTGCTGTCTCCCATTTGCACACACACTCCAGGCTAAGCCTAGTTAATCTATCACTATCTCRGGGCTGGAAAACAAAGCCTGAGCTGGAAAAAAAATTAAAAAAAAAAATCTTACAAAAATTTTCCTTTCACGTAATCATCTCAAAGGCAGCTGCCTGATAAAGCAGGCTTAGCACAGGGAATACTTTGTTAATTTAGAAATCCTAGTGCAGCTCACTCAAGCATCAGCCCTAGACATGCTGTACCCTCTGCTGCTAAAACAGGACTTCCCGATAACTTGTGTTTACTGAAGGACTTGCTTAATGCATCAGCCCCTGGATTTCTCATGGAAGCCTGCTAATAATAGTGAACAGGTCCAGAAGACTGGGAGTCATTTGGGGTCGTTTATCTCACAGTATTAAACAGAGCAGGAATGCAGCAAAAGCAGAGATCATGCCAGAAGCCAGAGGTTCATGCAGAGGTAACTAAGAGTCCCCTGACTAGYAGGGCAAATGAGAGGCAGAAGGAGGCATTAACAGCAGGACAAGTTGCCTTTTTCAAGTGATTTGTGGGCACATTTCCCCCTTAGTGATGGGGAGGGGGAACTTCTCCAGTGCTGAAGAAATCAGAKTTCTTTAGGGTGTAGACCTTCACTGTTTCCTCCTTTAACTCTAAAAGTGTTCTTTCTTTTTAAAGGAATCCACTTTGATGAGACATCCAATATGGTATGGGGGTAATACATTAGAACTACAAGCTGACTTTACACTGAGCAAAACAGAGCCTGTCTGCATAACAAGCACAAAGGGGTCTTTATCCCAGCCACTTTCCAGTCTGGTATCATGTCCTTTCTCACATACACCTGGCTGGAGAAAAGCCCTGGTGCCACAGGAGAAAATCAGCTATGAGGAATTCACATCTTGCATCAGTGAAAATTCACTGACAAAAGAGGTTCACCATCAGAGACTGCCTTTCCAACAAATTCRCCACAGAGCACTCAGATTAATTCTCTCACATTAATTCTCTCAGGTAGGATTAGGTTAACCTGAATATTTAAGATAGTTGGTCTCATGCACACAGCAGATACACTTTCTACCTCTGTTTTGGAAAAAAGACCTAAGTTTCTCTAGTCACTTCTTGATAGAAGTTGTTTGAACAGTAAACAAGAAGTACCCTTTCCTTTCTGGAAGACTTAAGACAAAATGGATTTTCTTTCCTCAAAACATTTTTTCAAAGGCAGAGGGGGGAAAAAGCAGTGTATGCTGATCAATAGGAATAAAAATTACCAGATGTAGACCATCAGAACAATATCTAAGTAGTGGGTCTCTATTTTTATATAGATTTTTGAAGTCAATTATGCATCAAGTCTCACAAATCCCCACATCACACCTCTGTAGCATTTTAGCACCTGTTAAGTGTGCATGGCTATGTTTTTTTAAATCATTTTTAAGCAGGGACCCTTTCTGATTGTTGTAACACTTGTGCTGGAATGGAAGGGCAGCTTGAAAACACATTTTTATCCTCAGTGGTAACCAGCAGAATTAAAGTTTCAAGCAGTTATGGGTATGAAGAAGGTTGTGAGAAGCACATTCCTTCACTCCTCCCCTCTCCTCATTCCTGCTAGGTGATGCTGATCTCAGGGACCAAAGATTTGGCAAACATGTGGTGCCTTAGGTGAGGTGTCCCTGTGACTGCCAGCACCAGGAAAAGGCAAAAACCCACTGCCAATAAATTTATTAAACCATGAAGTAACAGATCTTCTGCCTCCAACCCCTGTGTGCTCACTGGTGGGGAAGTTACAGCACAGCTGGCCTCAGAGAAAGGGAGCTGGAGGAAACATGGAGGACTGCAGCTGCAGGGCAAAAATGGAAAAAATTGGAGTAGATATTGAATCATGACAACCCAGGAAAAAGAAATTGCTGGACACCAACAGAGGGTGCATGAGAAATGATCTGTCTGTTCTACCACCACCCCAGAGTTGTCCAGAAAAGCCTCCAGATAGGGATGATTTTTAAGTACTGGAAATCTAACAAAGGTCAGAATAGAAGCAAAGTGGTAACATCAGAGCACCTTTCATGCTTTTTTCCTTGTTTGTTCCTTTCCTTTACCCTGTTCTGTTAAAAAAAAACCCCAAACAAACCAGCAAAAAAGCCCTAAACCAAAACCAAATCAGCACTGCTTCTTTTGTGACCACAAAAAAGCCCCCAATCTGAAGCCAAGTGATCTTCAAAGGAGGAAAGAGGAAGAAAGTGCACACAAGAACAGAAGGATATGTTGACTTTTGGATTTATACTCTTAAAATACACAATCACTCAAGACACACATCATCTGTCCCASCGACAGCTAAAACTTTGTCCCTCGTTAGAAAATAAACTGATGAAGTGCAGATGGCAGCTTGTGTAYTGAGCTGGCTGCTTCATAAACTGTAATTATGGTGGCTATGAAATGGATCACCTCATCCATCTGGAATAAAAAATGGGATTATCACTTGGCAATTTTTTTTCTTTATAGGACTGCAGAATGTCTTGCCTGTCGCTACTCTTTGGCACGGCTCGAGTTTAACAATGAAGTATAAAAGAATGCAGAGTTCAGATTATCTTTTATTTACAGAAGTGATAAATTAACCACTGGGAAGATAAAACCTACCCAAGAAATCATTTCTCCTCACTGACCTCATGCTTAGGCACTGCTTGGAATGGAATCAGCTTTGGAAAAARTTATCCATAATTGAAAACAAATGGTGGCCATGCACAAAAAAGATACACCAATAACTGACTTGTAATTTCAAGAGTTTCCTAAGCTCCATGAAAGSCTGAACCTTTCCTAAGCATGCAGCCAGAATCTAGTGAGATACTCTCCACCACCTGCCAGATTACTGTCATGTGTACAGCACTTATCAACCACTGGATTTGTTTGCTAAAAGAAAAAAAGTGATAGGAAAAACACGCTCCCCTTGGCTGTGCAAACCACAAAACAACAGCTCCCACTGWAAAGTTGACAGTACATCCTACAAAACACACAAAGGACCATGCAATGCACATTATTATGACTCAAATCACTCCTTGCATGAGCTGACCTTTGTGGTACACAGGCAATCTGTGACTTTGGTGCTCAGCATTTGTGTACTCACATTCAGGAGGTATTTCAGGCATGAACCTGAAATAGTTACCCAAGCTACAGAAATCAAAACCTAAAGGTTATTAGGTGATGCCACTGCTGGGGGCAGGGAGGAAATCCACATGGGGAGTAAATGCACCTTCCACTTAGACAAAGATGCTGATTACAGTTTGTCAGTAAAGAAAAAACAACATCCACTGTAGAGTACAAACAAGACAATCTGATTTCTTCTGCAACTTCTGATGAGCACCTTGCCAATATCAAAAAAACCCTCAAAACCACAAGGATCATTTGAAAACAACTTATTTTGCAGAAATGTGGAAAAAAAAAATTATATCACTGCAAAAACTCCCCCAGAACATCTCAGTCCAGTTTTCAACTGTGACTCATTTACCCCATCCCATTATTTCTAGATTCATAATCATCCCTTGYCTTTCACATGATGGCAGAACAAGTAAATAAATTCTACACTTCTGCTTTGGCAGTGTTTTCCACCCATTTTGGATGACTACTGAGTTGAACAACAACTCTGAATTTGGCCCAACAAATTCTTACACAGTTGAGATGTTTGCCAGCCCTCCCCCTCACCCCTCCAACAAACATGTTCATTCCCCATCAAATCAAATCAAAACTGGACCTGCAGGCAAAGAGGATGTGTGAAAAACACACAGCACCTTCMCCTTGGCACAGCAATGGTAAGATTTAAATCTGGATTGAGGGGTTGCCTTTGTACCACACTTATCTGCCATTATTCTCATGTATTTTTAGCCTTCATTGCAAAGTGTGACCCCCCCTGCACACAGAGTGTACTGAGCTCTACCTGGAAGTGCAAAGAGCCCAGGACTAAACCACGAGTGCACCAGCAACTTGGCAATGATGTTRTTGGAATCCCTAGAAAGCCACAGAGGGTGGTGAGAAACTGGCCACTTTCCAGGCAACTGCTGAATGACAGAATGAGAGCASCAAACAAAGGGTTTGGGATGAGAGAAGGCTCAGGGTCTGAAATTCCTGGGTGAGGTGTGGGGCACAGCTTATCCACTGCTATGTCCTTCCCTTTTTGAGGTGTCAGCTTGAATTTCAGGCTTGAAGCATAGGCAAGGGAGGCACTGCACATCACAGAATCACAGAAGAGTTAGGGTTGGAAAAGATCTCAAAGATCCAAGYGTTAACCCAGCGATGCCTTGTTCATCACTCAACTGTGTCCCCACGATTTTGGAACATTTCCAGGGATGGTGACTCACCCACTTCCCTGGGAATGTCACAGCTCCCTGTTTACTGCATCATCCTGCACCACTCAGTGCAGGATGTAAACCAACCCCCTTCCTTACTGGGAACACAGCACACGCCACCATCTCTCATTGACTGAGGGATAAAGGTTCTGTAGGTCATTGCCACAAAACAGCAAAGTGTTGGGGCATCAAAAGCCATTAGAGACCTCAGACCAATCAAGAAATACAGCAGAAAGCAAACCAAGTAACACCACTTTCTGGAAATAGGGTTTTTTTCTTTTCAGAGTTCTACAAATACAAGACAATTCTAAGGGCAGCTGCAGCTGTGAGTTCTGAAGTTTGCTTTAATCCTGCCTTGGACATGGTWACCCATCTTACAGACAAAAAAATAATCTTCCTGTGAAAGGCTTACCAGATACAGAAGAAACCACGGTTCTGATTCCAGCAGCATTTTTTGTAAAGTAATCTGAAAAACTTTGCAGTTTACAGGAACATAAAAGTTGTTTGGTTTGGGTCTGTTTGCTTTTCGTGCTGAAATTGCCCAGTTTTTGGGAGGGGGAAAAAAGCCCAAACACCAATAATCTGATTACTTAACAATTATATTTGATATGCAACCTACTTGAACAAAAAAATACAGAATTCCTGCCATGTCCCTTTAGGAAAATGATCGGGCACTCAAATGTGCAATCCTGGGCAGCACTGGCACAGAAAAGGTAATCAGAGAAGAAAGTGCCCAAACACCACAATTACCCAGGAACAGTTCACAAAATGTGATAATATTCAATCTTTTCAGTATGTGGGTAATATCATAATTTCTTTCAAGAATTTTCAGACTTAGAAGTCAGTTTTATTAAAAGATAAAGCAGTTTCTCTTCTCCTCTGCAACATCTGAGAGACCAGACCAACCAGAAAAGCACWGAGGAGAGCTGTAGTAAATTAAAACACATCCTGTATCAACACACCAAACTGCACACAAGGAGGCTGCTTTAGAGAAGCACCTTCAGCAGTCTCAGCACAAGTGACACATTAATTTCTGCACAGTTTCACGTGGTAGGCTGCTGCCACCTTTTGGTTACAGACTGCTGGGAGATCAGATTGGATCCTAAAGCACAGGCACAGTGGAAATGTACTGTGGGATCTGAGTRCCTGGGAGAACAGTGGGGTGGGACAGGAACAGCATTTGTACCGTCTGTAAACTGCTCAGTGTGTGGCTGCATGTCCTGGTAWKSACTTGGTACTTATTTACTGTCTACTAGCTTAAAAATATCTTTGAATCCTCYACTGCTGAAATCAGCTCCCACTGGAATGCAAAACTCAAGGATGAAATACCTTCTAAGATTAAAATTAACCAATATTTTAGCCAAGAAGAAAAAAAAAAGAAGGGGTCCAAGRAGATAAATACATCAGTAACTACTAGGAGCAGTTTGCACAGCTTGTAGCAATTACCCAGATGAGGCATCAGCCAAGGTAAGCTTTTGTTTGCACCTTTCCTCCACAGCAATTCACTTCTGAACAACAAGAAATGCAGTTTAGTTTAAGACAGAGGCCACCTTTTATCCACAAACCAGCTCTCTGAAATTTTTACATGCAACATTTATCTGCATCTGCCCATTTAAAAAGCTCTTTGTAACCAGGCAATGTGTAAAACACACAAAGAACTACCAGCACCATGGATTTGACCTCTAGAGCCTATTTTACACCTCCAGCAGCAAATCCATACAGCTCTGCCCATGAGGGAAGTCTTTCCACACTCTGAGCTCGGTCTGTAACATAAATATTCAGTCTCCAACTCTCAACAACTGCAGAGGGAACAGCTACAACAAAACTAACAAATGAGCACAGGGTTATTAAAAAAACCCCTTCAGCTCTATGATCCTCCTTTCTTAACATCCCATCAAATGTTACCTGGCTGAGGGAGCACAGGTGTCTGGGCAGGGAGGACATGGAACTCATGGGTGACTGCACAGCACAATGAAAAGGCAGCAAAAAGCAGGATGGCTCCAAGGATGGAGGCAGAGGAACATTTTTAACAATTACACAAGAACTTGCTCATTGTCAGCAGAATGTCTCCTGACATCCTTTTCTGCTTTCCTACCTCCTCAACTGTTTAAAAAGAAAGAATTCAGCTACAGGCAACTGCTAATTAAGTACTTGGGCTTTCAGCTACAGTTACTGTATGCACACATCTGCTCTGCCATAAACAGTTTTAAGTGGAAGTGACTTATTTTCCATGCTCTAGGAGAGAATATTTATGACATGGAGAAAAAAAAAAAGCAAGCAGGGTCCAAGCCCCTGCCTCATATTCACTAGGAAGTAAAAGCTGCAAAGTGTTTAAAATTAGAACTGTTTAAAATGCTTTCATTGCTTAGGGGCAGTCTTGAATCTCACATTCCAAGGCTTTGCTCCCAAAACATTTACTAATTTTTTGGCCTTGAAAGGATGTAAACCTGAATATATTTCAGGGCCTAGACACGTTTAAGTGGCTCATGTTGAGCATTTTGGCTTAAGTGAATCCCGAGCARCATCGTGTTCCATTCCCCCTTATTTCACAATCTGGGTTTCAGACAACAGATTGAACAGAGACAAGTCAAATATCCACAATGATGTCCTCCTAAARTCAACGAGGCATTGGTCAGACTCCGTATGTCTGTGCAAATCCCACTGAGCCATATCAGCTTAGACACAACATTTCATGAATGAAACAAACCAAAAAACACAACTGAGCAATGACATTGAGAAAAAGATCTCAGAGTCTGGATGGGGCATTCAATTTTCAGTACTATGTCCTMGTTTCTGCTGGGATGGAGCTCATTTTCTTCCCAGTAGCTGSTACAGTGCTTTTGGATTTAGGATGACAAATGTGCTGCTATCACACTTACACCTTTAGCTGAGCAGAGCTTCCACTCAGCCAAGGACTTGTAATGCTGCCAGGGAGCAGCTGGGGGTGCCCACAACAGAACAGGGCAGCTGAGCCAACTGCCCTAAGGGATATTCATTCTTTTATCATTTCACAATGTCTCCAAGTTTACTTTTTCTCCAAGTCTCACCCTTTGAGAGTCAGTARCTCTTGATTAGTCAGAAGGGCWRTTACATTACTGYCTCAAGTCAGAGGCAGCTCTGACARAGGAGGTACAAMTGACACCAAAGAAGGCTTCAAGCATCAGCACCTTGTTATCTAGAAGTCTCTCATACCTTTTCTGTGTAGCCTCCCATGGGCAGCTCCACACAGCTCTGGCTCTTTCTCTCCTTCTTCTCTCTTCCTTCTGCAGTTCCAGCTGGCTCCTTCCTGTCCCTAGCATGGCCACCTCACCCTGCCTGTCCCTGGCACAGCCTGCTGTCCCCTCCTCCTCTCAGCACCACCAGCAGACTCCAAATGCCTCCTTTACCCCCTAACTCACTCTTTTATCACATTCAGCTGTGAGGGCAAGGCTGTTCCCACTCTCTGCTAATTAACACAGCTGCAATGTATTAGGGGCAAGATTGCCTTCAGCACTGTCTCTCTCCTCCCACAGAGTCCTTCACAGTAAATCTGTGTGGGGATCTCTCATCTTCCACTGAGGCTCCAAACACAGGCAAAACACCAAGACAAAAGGATATTAAAATCTGACMATTCTTTTGAACAGCAGCCAACTGACAGGACTCAAATCTCCTGTACACAAGCCAAGCCAAGGGGATGTTATCAGCAATTATCTCTCATTTGGGAAGAAATAAACAGATTTATCATATGACTTGGTATTTGCTGCTTCACTACGAAGGAGGATTTACAAAAGTTCAAAAGGGCCAGTTCTAGAATTAGGAAAAAACAAATAATGTAGCATCAATCACAGCACATTAATCTTCACAAACAACTGCAGGACTYGAATTTATCCACAACTGGCTGACAACCAACAGCCCACTTTTTGTATGTMATCAACACAATTTTATTCTCTTTACTCTTAAAATTGCATTTCCTTACTCCACTCTAAGTTACATTACAACATCAGACACATCCTAATTTAACTCTTCTCTAGGTAAGAGTTAAGTGCATGGATGAATGTGGGAGAGAAGGGGAAATGAGTGTGAGATCTCTAGATCACAGTTCCTTCCAGTCTAGAGCTGAGCACAGCATTATGAGCTCTCAACCTTCCAACAGCCACCAAACTTCCCAAGCAGCATCTCCTTCTTCCCTTCTTGATCCAAGTCTGCACCCAAAATAACACTGACTGCTGGGCTGGGTCACTCCATGAGGACAGCTCAGCACCAGGAGCCTTGGGARTAACACCAGGGAACTCAATTCTGCCATCACCCCTGAAAGGACAGCAAGCTGCTACATAYCAGAACTGCTATCTATTTGTAAGCAATTTGAGAATTTACAAATTAAACTGCTTGGAGGCTGCAATAAAAGTTTTTGTGTTGCTTACAACAGTAGTGCAGGTGGTGCTCATGTCCCCCTCCCCCAAAACATAATRCAGAATTTTTAATTAAAGTTGGTTCAACAAAGTTTACCAGAATATTCTTTGCTTGGAATAAATAAACACCAATGGCTGAAAGAAGCCATRGATTCAGCTGCTTTTTTAAAAGCCAACTTTCCTATTATACTATTTGCTTCTTTTGTACTTGTCAGACATTAATATGACAAGAGAAATACTTAGGATAGGTTCACTAACAAATTTAAAATGTCAAGGCAAGAAAGCATTAAGTGAAAATAAATCATCAATTCTAGACTGAAGTATTAAACACGACCAGTCTTCTGCACTGATTAATTCATACGCAGCACTGAAAAGCTGAAAGGAACAGGAACTGATCACTTGAATTTCAATTATTAAAAACAATGCATGTTTGAACACAATTCACCTGTTTGTTCCAAATGAAGCTAGTCCAGAATTAATGTGCAATTCAATTTGAAATGACTGATACAATTACTTCACAGACTGTAGAGGAAAAAAATAGTGCAACCTGTTGCACATTCTGGCCAAAGTCTGGAAGACCCACAGTAACTGGAGAAAATTCTATTCMAAGTAAGAAAAATACCAATTTGTTTCTGCTCTGTCTTTAATAAACAGATGATTAAGGTGCTTTAGCAAACAGAATGAGATCTAGCAAACAGCTGTGTGCTATGCCCAAATGCCAGCAAGTTTTCCCAGACAACAATTTCCATCCACTWAAACAGGCAGAGCCCAAAACACAATCCCTCACTCAAAAATCCTGTTATTTTGTTTTAGAAAAGTGTGCAGTTCAAGCCAACACATTCCAAAAGAATGGGATTTTGAACACAGATATTAAGTGTGCACTGCAACTCCTGAGAAGTGTGACTTTGACATTTCTCTGCAAAGAAAATAAACACTCAAGCTGGGAGGGAACACAATCTGTAGATGTCTGGAAAACCAAACATTAAAAACATGTTCTTGAGAAAGACAGGGAGAAACCCTTAAATGTTACATCTCAAACATCCCAAACACATGGAATTACTTACAAGGGGAGGGGCYAATTATTTCAGCAATACTTTTCAAGAGCAAGAGTTAAGATTATTTTCAGAATAATGTGATCAGCASCCCCCAGCACACTGTGGCAGTTCCACATACCTGGTATTCCAACAAAAGTGAAATCTGCCCAGGGACACACAAAAACTGCAGCAGAGCTTTRGAGAACAGCACTGGCATTTGGAACAAAACACCACCAAATAATTCCMAAATTTGTAGAATGCAAATAACTTCCAAGCATAAATAGTTTTAGCAACTGACTTCCATAACTACAAGGTAAAAACCAGCCCAATCTCCACTCACCTTCTGACTTTTATGGAAAGTTCAATCAACTCCAATGTATCCATTTCTTCACAGATGTTTGTTATTTAAACTGATTTTTCCTTCCAAAGCAGAAACTCTGCCATGAGAACAGCAGGTAATGGTTTTCTCAAACCCAGGAAAAGTCACATTTTACATGAACACCACAATACTTGAACCCATGAATTCCCCCTTCTGTAAAGGTGTGTGTTACAGCTCACAGAGGAAACAGTGTTGTTTGTAGATTTGTTTTTGGAAAGTTGATGGAAATTTGACAATTGTGAAGCTTATGASGTTTGTTTGCTTTGTTTTTATTAGAAAAAATACTCAGGCAAGGTCTACAATCATCTGTCAATTATAAATGACTTACAAGAAACTCATGAAGCAATAAAATTAAAAAAATACAAATACAAACTATATCTGAAACACTTCTATTTGGCAATTTCATAACAAATTCAAAAAAAAAAAAAAAAAAAATGATTAAACAGAATCAAGCCTGGGCAAGAAAGAGAAGAGGATAAATGGAAGAAGATGACAGCTACAAAGTGAGGTAACAATCTTGATTCTGCAAAAAAAAGAAACAAAGATTACGGATTACTTTATAGGTACAGAAAAAGCAGTAGGTGAAGTGCTCAAGCAAAAAAAATAAAAAATAAAAAAACCAAAACACTGCATTTTTTCCAAAAATAAAGTCACATCACTACAGATTTTATGAATAATACCCTTATTAAACAACCATTCCAGAACATCTTATATTAGTGGTGCTTTTAATCTGCACTTCATATCGTTGATAAGATTATTTTTTTGTGTATATAAGTAACATTTTTAACCCACTGGAGCTAAGCAAGGCTCGTGTCAGCACCAATGCAGAATGCATTTGTACCACATCAGGATATGCTCACTTCTGCAACCAAAGGGTTATTACTTTAAGTCTTAATCTATTTAATAAAAATTTAGTGTAAAAACTGCTGGTTATTAGTTTCACTGTAGTAAATTCCTCCCCAATAAGGAGGACTAACTCTGCAGTTTGACTGCTTATATCCATACAAATTTTACATATTAGTTCCTCCCCACAGTAAGGAAAAAACTAATTCTGTGTTCACTATTAGCAAGGAGTGCCATGAATTAATTATGGGTACTATTCATCCCTCTAAGATTTCTGGGAAGGATGTTCAATGTATTTTTGTTCTTACAACAGATACTAACAGTAGTATATAGTCCCTTAGGTATGTAAAAGAAGGTTTTTTATTTTTACTGTTAAGGAAGGTGCTTTTTTTAAACAATTCTTCTGGCAGCACTAGTGAATTACAATATCCTTCAATATTATTTCTACCGTAATATATACATTTTAACTTTCATGCCTCTAGAAAAACATCTACAGTACATTTCATAATATAAAAATATATTACAAATCTGCTGAAATATTTACAAGCAATGTCCTATTTTCTATATGCAACATTTTTGTCTCCATACAAAGACTAACAGGTTAGACGCATCTCTATTTGTCAGTTAAAAAACATCCACGGCTCCTTGCTTATTAAGCAAGAAAATGATTTTTACTTTCCTTTTCAAAGCCAACTTTGGTGCATAAAGGATTGAATTTCTAGATTAATTTTTTTTTTCTTAAAAAATACCATTTTTCTTTACATCTAGAAAACATTAGGCCAGATAAAGTATACTTTACAAGTGAATGGGGATCCTAGAGGGTCAAAAAAGCAAAAAGAAATCACCAGTAACACTGACTGCTCACATCCAGGTTTCCCAAACCTGTCCATTGATAGGGATCACATCAAAGCAGATCTGATTTAACACACTACACTACTCCTGCAAAGGGGTCAGACAGACTGCAACACTCTGAACATCTTGCAACCGTGCTATATATGTATTCAGAGTTGACTGGAAAAGACAAGCATTCCATCAACATTGCTTTCAACACCATAATCCAACATATCTTAGGGATCTGCAAAAGGACACAAGGTTACAAATGACAAATGATTACTATCCACCATACTCAAAGGGCAACAGGAGAATCCCTTGGTAGCTGTTTCTATTGTCTGGCATGAGTCAGATTGAGTCACCATTAGCTTGGTAACAGTTCTCCTGGGAATCGGGAGGAAATGGTGATGGTTACTTTTTCTTTTCATCAAATACAGACTACTGGATTCACTAAAGAAAAAAGCAGCTTAAAGAAGCAAGCATGCAAAGCCTTTTAGTTGTTCCACTAAGTTGCCAGAAGAGTGTTTGCTCAGTCTCCCACTGTACCATTCCATGAAAATGTGGATATACAGTAATATATTAATATATTCCACGGAAGCATCGACTTCATTCACAGAATGTTTACACTAAGCATAAATATTTCTCTAAAAAAAAAAAAAAAGAAAAAAAAAANAAAAAAAAAAAAGAAATAAAAGATGGGATTTGACTAATGTGCAACTTTATTTCTAAATCCATTGTCAGTGACTAAGACTGCAGGTGTCCCCACTTGCTTGGGTTTTACCTCTTCAACCTCTTCTGGGGCATTGTTCTGTAAAAGAAGATGGAACAGCTTTACATTAAGACCCTGTGACATATACATCAGGCAGTTGAATGCACTATGAAATCATGACTATACAAAAATCTACTTTCATTTGATTAAAAACCAAGAACCATTTCAGATGATCTCATGAAAGTGTACATTTCAGGTGATTATCTCAAACTTTGTATTAAAGCATGATATTTTAGAGTGACGTTGACAGCTGCCACTGGATTTCTGTAACTACCTTTTCCTCTTGCAAACTTTGGGATTTTAAATTTCTATCATTAAGCTCCCTCAGCTGGTCCCAAAAGCTCATTTCAATCACAGACTGATCCATACTGCTAAAAATAGAATGCAACATTACATGTGGGGATCTTAATTTTATTTGGGAGARATAGAAAGCTTTGCTAATTTTTCTCCAAGGGCTTAATCCAGAGATCTTTAAATTTTTACTTTAAAAGGTTTTTTTTCTACTTTTCAAAGCAAACTAATCTATCAAGCCCAGCAAGGGTAATCAATATAGAATTATTAACACCTCAATTAGATTATAAAAGTCACTGTGTTAAGCAGTTTTGAAACATAAATCCAATCTTGGCATAAAATAATTATGATTTCACCATTAATAGCAATGATTCATAGGCTAAGTTAAGTACTTATAACACATTTACAAAGATAGCAAATACAGTAGGATTGGTTTTCATATTTGTAAAGCAAGTTTTCATTAATTTGATTAGTGAAATACACTGAATATTAAAGGTGAACTGAAAGGCTTATTGCATTGAAAGACCTCAGATTAGTGTTTTATTTACTCATTGGGACTCTTGGTCACTGGGTGTTAAGGAAGAAACATGGGAACACTGAACTTCTGTTATGATAAACTTTCTTTCCACAGCCCATTTTCATGGGGTTTGTTTTAATATAATCATATAAATGCTCAAAATTTCAGAATGAATTAAGCATTTCAGATTACCTTTAAAAACTGTACACACACAACTGTGGGTACTGACAATCATGGGAGAGCAGTAATAAAGGGGTGGGGAGGGGGAAATCAGGAAATTATTAGAAACCAGATGGATTAGAAGCCAATCTGAGGGCCTAAAACCAGAAATGTGAAAGTAGCTTAAAGACAAGCAACATGGATTKTTCCCTTTTGTCCCCCTATAAAGAATCTTGTCATAAAAAATAACAGTACTTGAATGCAAGTACAAATTTCAAGGTAATACTGCATGTATTACAGCTGAATATAATATGGAAAGATAAATTTGGACTTTAAAAAAATTGGTATACAAACCAGTATGTGATCTTAACAGAAGTGATCTTTCAGGATTCCACTGTATGTACTTCCTTTACTAGAATTTCTGTACACCAAGCACAAAAAAGTAAAATACACTTGGTAAATACACACATTGCCCGTTTCTCAGTCACTAGAGTTTAGTTCAAGAAGTAATTCTGAAATAACTTAAGACCTCAGAACTTAACTCCTGGACGTTTACAGCACCAAGGCTCCCTGATCTGGTGTATGACACATTAGCAATCCTGATTTTCCCAACGTCAAAAAGTTAAGTGAGGCTTAAGATAACATTCCAAAGTAAAGAAAGTTTCAAAATGAAGATGTTACCTGTAAATGTTTGGGTCCAGAAGCAAGGCAGTATCTTTTGGTAGTTTTGATAAATGAACTACTTTAGTTTTTAACTGATGGCGCTCACTTTCATTTACCCACACATCAGGCAGACTATGAATAAATAAATAAAATAAAAATATTCAAAAAAGATCAACTGTTTTTCTTACCATAAAATTATGTAGTAAACTAGTACATATTTTCACATGCCCCTGGTTAMAAAGCATCTTCACTGGAGGGAGGAAATGCAGCCAATCTTTACACATTACACTTTGAAGCTTTTCAGGTTCTCAGTTTGGAAAGACACTGAACAGGATTTAGATTATTCCAGAAGTATATTCCAAGTATACAATGATCATGGCACTACATTCTCCACAATGTAATGTGAAAATGGGGAACAGAAAAAAAAACAACCAGACCTTTGAAAAATCATTTATTCTACTAGGAAGAGATTCTTTGATTCTGTTCTACTAAAGGAGAGAATGTACTGCAGGCACTGAGCACTGAGTTGCATTTATTTGCTTGCTCCAAGCTCAAAGGTTTCAAAGACAAAATGCTCCAACTTTGCTGAAGTTAATTGTTTGATTATCCTCTTCTTTGGGTTTTTGGTGGGGTTTTAAAATTTTCTACATGTCCTAGAAGCCAAAGATTAACTTCAGGATGGGGGAGGAGTGTGTAATTAAGGTGTCTAAGTCTTTGAAACAGGTTTTCAGATTGAGAAGCCCAACACTTAAAACTAAATGGAATGGCTCTTTCTCTGCAAAGCCAAATTTCACAGACTTGTGCAAATTATTTCACTGAATCTGCATTTTGCAGATTTCACTTTGCATGAAAGTTAGATGCAACTCAAATACAATTTTTTGGGTAAGCTATTCAAAACACAAAATGAAACCCAGAACTTCTAACCCAGCAGGAAAAGGAGTTTCTCCAATTAAACCTTYCAGAGAAAAAAAAAGAAAAAACAACAGGGCAGAGGGGGAGGGAGAACAACCCAGCAGGCAACCCATTTATTCACTGAGTCTCATGGATCATGAAAGGTGGAAAAACATCACAGAAGTTTTTTAAATAGAGCCAAAAATCAAGTTTTTGAACAAGCAACATTGGGAAGACAAGGCATTTTCAGTAGCAACTGAAATGCTCAAGATACAAACAGCAAAAAAGGAAACTTTTCACATGAAGAGATATGATGTATACAGGAAGACAACAACTCAGTAATCTGATTTACTGGCACCAAAAATAAATCCCTGCTCTTAAAAAATACCCAAAGCAACAAAACAATCCCCACCCCCCAGCACAAGAGAAGTTACTTCCCTCTTGTAGAGGAAACAACTTGAAGATTTGTGTTTACTCTTCCTGACCAAAAGCCTAAAGATGGATATGGATATCCTGGAGAACTTCTACAGTTTCTCAAGAGGAYTCAAGTGTAAAACCATCACTCCCAGCTCCATGGGGCAGCTGATGAGCAGCTCCCTGGAGTGGGAAGGAATCACCAGGAGTATTTCACTTTGTGGCAGTGTAAAACAGTCTGTGTGTGCCAGCATCCCTCAGCATCTCCTCTCTCACATGGAATAAGATGAACTGAATACTCAGGAATTCAGAACTCCATCATTCAGGGCCTGAAAAACTCTATCTAACCTATCTAACCCAACCAAGCAACAGAAAACACATCATTCCTCTGRCCTGACCAAACAAATCTAAATTCCATTGGGAATGTCTTAACATTACTGAACAAGCTGTCTTCAAAGCAGGGATTCTAATACTGAATTCATCTGCATGAGCAAAAAACCCATTTGACTCTGTATTAAAAAAACCAAAATTACTCTTTTATTTGTTTTTCATGTTCCCAGTTTGCATACTTCTTAATGCTTATCTTAAAATAGAATTAACTGTCTTTATCTGCAACATTTTAAAAAGARTAACTTCAGAATGCTGTTACATATAGTAATACCATCTGTCCTAACAGGAATCTAAACATTGCCTATTTTGTAAGAACATTTTAGTTTTCAACTCTCAAGATGAATTGAAACTTGTGACAAAATGCATTAAAAATRCAATGCAAATTTAACTGAACTGGTATTAGAGCCCAAAGACTTGAAAGAGATAGCAAAAATCAATAAACTTACTGTTTATTAATTTCTAAACKTCTACATTTCTTTTTCAAAAGCATTTAAAAAAATATTTAAATCAAATATTTAAAGGCACAAAGTAATTTAAGAACAGTTCATTGATCCCACTGTAAATCCTTCCCCATTTAAAACATATCAGTAGCAATATACTCACATGTCCTCTGGGGTCCAATGAAGCAAGAGTTTKATTTTGCCAGAATCTTCTTTTCTTTTAGCTATTACCTATAATAATTACAAAATCATAATTAAAACCAAATTACAGATTTTTTTACTCAGAAGTTGTTGTTCTTCATGTCCTACTAGAATTCACATTCACAGAAAGTAAACTCTTATACTCCTTGAAAGTTGTGTGTCTGCAATAAATATGCTCAAGGCTTAAAACTGTTTTGCAAAGAACTTAAGTCCATTTAAAATTTTAAGTGAAAACCACAGTTCAGCCAGAAAATGTACACTTAACACAGCTTTATTGGGAAATATTCTTACTATACTCTCTACATTTCCTGCACTGTCCCAGAAACAAAATGGAAATTCAAATGAAACCTGCATTAAAGTTGTCTCAGATCAGACATGGAGTTTTGCTGACCTCTTCTGGAAAAAGAAAACAATTTCACACTGTAAACTGGAAGGCATCTCACTGTATTCCTTTACTGTCTTGCAATGTTTCAATATAACAATGAAACAATGTAACTAAAAATACAAGTGGCCACTGAACTGAAATACATTTATATATTTATATACAGTCATATATATTTATATTTGTATACAGTCATTTTATTAATGACTGTAGTCTAATCTCTCCATATCTACAAAGAAAAGGTTTTGTTAAAAAAAACTATATATAAATGAAAGGATGTGACTTTTCAGAGAACATGAAAGGTAWCTACAGTGACTGCTTGGAAATTTCTTATATTAGAATATCTGCCCTGAAATATTGTGCTGACACTCTTCTTATGCTGTGTAAAACAATAAAGCCACATCATTTATGTCTATTTTCAGACAGCATGGCCAATCATCTTCCTGTTTTCTGCCTTTCAAATTAATGTCCCTGATAATTACACATTTKTTCTTCATCTGAAGGTGGACCACACAAACTTACCATGCCATTTGGCCAGTCACCATTCAAATCCCATGTCCTATTGCCTTGAAGTGATGCAGAATGAGGGAGTGTTTGCATCTGAGGTGTCCTTAGCTCAGTGTAACACTGAGACAGAACAGCTCCTAGACTACTTTTCTCTTTGAAGCTGATTTTAGGCTGAGTCTCATCAACAAAGCTGATGTCCAGCACACCAAAATACAGCAGCCAAGTGCAGCATGGGGCTGGAGTCCTGGAGCAGTTCTGGTACAACCTCTCCCACAACTGGGCTCTAAAGCCATTTCAGATCTAATCAACCTCTGCCACCTCGAGTGACACATGCATGGATGAGCTAAAAGGATTTTCAGCACTTCCTTCCGTTAATGTGAAGCAGTTTTAGAGCAGATTCCTCCCTCTAATTCCACCTCCTTATGAATTATTCCAATAGCCAGAGCTGTTCTCCACAACTGAGCAGACTGCTGGATAACCAGACTAAAGCAAGATGTGAATTGGAAGAGCATCTGCTTTTCTCAAAGCACTGTAAAACTCATGTTGGCCAAGGAAACCAGAATGAGATTTAAGCAGAGAAACAGCTAAACCACCTGCAATCTCCACTTGCAGCTGGTACACAATGTTCAGAAAGTTCAGCAGAAATAATTCAGAAACCATTTCCAACACAGACCCACAGGTATTTGGAACAATCATCAGCCTTGCAGAACAAGGTGAAATAAGCTTCATGCATACAAAAYCATCTTTTATTTATGGAAAGAGACTGATAGTTAAAGTGTTTGAACCCCATACTAAGATTAAGCTGTAGCTGAAGACATATGAGCCAGCACTCCTTGTCTGGACTATTCTACCAACTTAAAACCATCCATCTCCATTTTGTCCCATCTCTTACTTCTTTTCTTCAGCCAAGTCTCCACCTTTTACATGCCCTCATTCCCAACATGCTTAAGAAAACCTGAAATTACTCAACTTCTTTACCTTCTGATCCTTCTACCCCAATTCAGCACTTTATCCCTGCTTTRAACTCTTCTAAATTCATGCTGATGTCTTTCCTATCCAAACACAGGTTTCCCACTTGGTGCTTGCCTCCTTCAAGCACTTCACCAATATTTTGGTGGTAAGTTTATTTTAAAAAAAATGGGGACAGGAATAAATTTATTCAGGATTATATATTTTAAACTTGAGGGAAAAAGGGAATAAACACATATTTCACATCAGCATATTTACATATTCAATTATACACCAAAAAATTTTCTTGTGATAATTAGCACTGTCACTCATATCCATGGGAATGTCATCTGAACTGTGTTCTGATTTAGAATATAGACCCAATTTTATTCTGCAACACAAAGTTGTTCTTAGATATTGCCCAACTGGATCAGGCAGGGAATGCTGCAATCCATTCAATCTGTGAGCTAGAACAACTACCACCAATACTTCTTAAAAGTTCATTTACTAATAGCACTGGACAACAATATAAAACAGTATAAACCAGCCACTATTGCTTATTTCTGATTAAATGTCTCCAGCAGTAAGAGGAAAACAGAAATCTGAAAGGTTACATTTTTTAGACACACAGAATGCATCACATTGATACTTACAGTACTATGAAATACAACACTGTGGCCTTTTCCTAAACTTTCTATGTGTGCTGAGAGRTTAAAGCAGATGGCTCGATGTCTGATAGCATCCAGTGTTTGTGCATCAAAGAAGTCATGAGGTCTTGCTGGAAAAAAAGGAAAAGGGATCCTCAGTGTTCAACACATGCAAGCATTCAAACACATTCAAGCATGTAAATAGGTCTGAAGTGTCATTAGTAAATCATTTATCAGCATGTCAGCAGCACTGCCTTGTCAGAGAGCTGCAAACATTTCATTTCACTGAGAGGGAGAAATTATTCCAAGAGAAGCACAGTTCCAGTTTGCTCCAAACACACTCCCTGTGGATGAAACAGCCATTTCCAAAAATGTCACCACATCCACTCATTTCAGTTTCAATAATGCTGAATAGTCAGGTGAAAAACTCCACACTATCACCATTTCCATATGCAAGCTGTCATTCCATGTTCTTGGACTATTAGTAAATGTTTTCTACCCAAKAAGCACCAACTGCATCCATCACATATTACCCTTTACTTTATAATGAGTAAAGCACAACTAACACTCATCTGAGATTTTACAATTTGTATAAAACCAGCATTATAAAGACCTTTTCCCTTCACAAAAGGATTTTTATAGTTAAGTGTTTCTTGAACAATAGAAGGATTATTGAATTTTGATTAAGGGTGTAAAAGAAAGTCCATCACTTCTACATTTAAAGTACCTAAACTAAAAAATAACTGCTATTAAGAACATATTTGCATGGTATTAGAAAGATTTCACAGAAAAGTTTTAAAATATACCATATAAAACTGTAATARCATTAGCAAAAAAGTCTGAATGAAAATATTCACATTTTTAAGCCTTACTTGAGAGTAGCAATTTATTAAATAACACACTGAAATTAAAACTAAGAATAGGAATTACATTATCAACTACACATTAACCCTGAAATCTGCACAATGATCCAAACTTCTGCTGTCTTCATTTAAAACAGCTTCTATATTCCTGTAGCCATTATTTCCAAATGAGCTACAAATGGCACTTGGAGGTAGCCTTTGCTGCACTCCTGGGGCTGATTGTTGGTAATTCATCTGCACATTCTGTTCTGTCCCTGCTCCATCCCAGCTGGACACTGCCAATTAGGCAATCAGCTCACTCTGAGTGGCAATGCAGCACCACAGCTCGTGCTGCAGGTGGTCAGTGATGCAAGCATATAAATATTTGATAAATATATATGAGGAGGAAAGGAGGGAGGGTGGAAAGCAAGGAAAAAAAAAAAAAACAAACCCAAATTTTTGCTTTCGGTTTCATGCAGCAAGTTTGTCCAGGRTTTACAGTGGGAAACATTCAGCAGATTGAGAAGAAAGGGCATAATTTTTCAAAAGTGTAAGAATTATTTAATTTATTCTTAAATGTTAGTGTTGCATTTCCTGTGCATCTTTCCCCTGAAAAWGATTTTGAGGAATTTAAGCATCTTCCTTCCTGCTTAAYAATACAAGTTTCAAGTACACATCARTTCCTTARGTSAAATAAATTACATCACCACATCAATAACCCACCAAATGAAAATCCAACCACCATATAAGTAACAGTTTTACTCTAAATCTCATGAACAGGAATCTTCCTAATCTCTCTCATATTCCTCCTGTGTGAGCTCCATTATCATGTTTGATAACAGCTACAGTGTCATCTTTGCAATGAAAAAAACAAGTGACAATGTTGGATTCAAGGTGGCCTCAGAACAGCAATATGTGACCTATTTTAGGTCACACACTTTCAATATCTTTGGCTCTAAATGCCCCTCTGCATGAATGAGGGAACATGGAAAAGGCCATCCAGAATGGAAAGCCAGCCATGGACTCAAATCCTGAATTATTTTACATCAAAAATTTTAAGACAAGTAAGATCTCTACAGCACCAGCTGAAAGGGTGCCACCAGTAAAATAAACTGTTATGATAAAAGGCTGATTTTCAAACTGAGAAGAACATGTCTTGTTTACAGACAGGACAAAAGAAAAGTAAAACATTTTAAAATGTTAAAGGCAAGATGTTAAAAAAACCAATGAAGTAACAGCAAAAATTCTCTTTGCAGTCTAAGTTAAAGATTGTATTCTCATGACATGTACCCACACTAAAGTCTCCTTTTTCATTATACATTCTCTCACAGAAGAGTGTTACCTCCAGATATAAAACACAGGAAGCAAATGGATAAATGTGCTGTAATTAAATATTAAGAATTTATACATGAGGGTGCTTCAGTAACAGCATATACTGGCCATTAATTGTCAATAAATACTTAGTAATGCACTTACACCTTTAAAAAAGCCAGGGTCTAATAAAAACATGMGGTAGAAAGAATGTGCTGATGACATTTTTCTTCCAGAGACAAACTGTTTCATGTTGAAAAACTGCCAGCTTTTGTCAAATTATTACCTGTAAGTGACTTAAACAGATTGTCCCCTATCAAATGGCATTTTGTTTTACACCCATGTYATTAAGTCCTTGTAACCCTACTTGCAGAGAAGCTGGTACAGGTGTTAAACACCTCTCCTTTTGGGCACTTAAAAATATCTAATTTTAAATCCAGSTTCTGAGCTTTATATACTCCAGACTGAAATTACTTTATGATGTTAATAATTGWGTTACTTTGGCTTCTTAGATAAGGGTTTTGCCTTCCCCCTTCTTCTTGTAAAGACAAACCATACAAACTTYATTCCTSAMCTAAAACTAAGCTAAAAACAGAAARACAAGCAAAATTGTATCAGCCCTTTGTCACGTTCACTTCCCCAACAATAATCCACACAAAGTTTGAAAGGAAAGCTGCCAATACTTGGCATTTGCAGAAAATGCCATCAACTTTGGATCCATTTCTGGGTCACATACCCTCTGGAGAAATACATTACAGCAGTCAGTTCCCAATTCAGTTAGAGATGATTTCTGCCTTAAGGCAAAAGTCTACAGCCAGCACTGCATTTGTCTCAAGAGGCAAGAAGATAAGAAATTGCTCAAGCAGCTGTCACTTTTCTTCCTGTGCAAYACTTGATCAAGACAGCAGACCATTCAAATACTACATCCTGGTCTTTAACATTCCCACAATATTTATTATTTACATTTTTCTGCCAAAAAATTCATTCATAAATTCTGCAGCAAATTCTTACTACAATGACAGCACCTTAGCAGGTGATTTGTAGTTGTAATTATGAAGCTCTGATTTGAAATTTGTAAGTCAAATAATATAATATGTTTATCAATTACTAATAAAGTGCCAACCTTAAAACTACTTCTGCATATAGTGGGGGTGAAAATTAATTAAGATGCATTTAATCAGCCACCTAACAAAATCAATATGGAGAAGCTAGCTCACATGCAACTCAGGAACCTCTAAAAATGAAAATTTTGAAGTGACCAGTCTTGGACATTTATATTTTGATTAACACAGTCAACAAATCACAATGATCCTTCAGGAACCTGCAATTATCTCCAGATGTCTCTCTCATTCAATCTATGATGCAAAAAGATACTGCAAAGTGAGCCCACAACCCTTCAGTGATCAGCCTTCCCTTCTGCAACCTTCTCAGTGACACAGCTTTCCAGAGAGAAAGGGAAAACTCTGAAAATCAAATACTGAAAAGGACAGAAACAGTTTTAATTTCTCTACATATTAAATCAAGATTAGAGGAAACCTAATTGAAATTAGAAATCTCTACTTTCAAGATGTGTTTCACAACACAATTTGCTCATATATATTTGAAGAACACCCAACAGTGGCTCAGAAAACTTTTCAGAATTCCATTGGGCAACATAAGTTCCCAGGACATGTTTGTCTGCATGCAAGGCAGAAACATGARCACTGCTTCATTAATTTCCATCAAGTGCCTTAAAACACAGGTGAGGCATTCAGAATAAATCCAAATCCTGTGATCCACCTAAAACCACTTGTACAGGAATCCATTGTTGCAGTATCATTTGAGTAACTGGTAACTGCATTTCTTCACAGAAAGAGAAAGATGGATACAGTTACATGTKCTGCTACAGAAAGAGTTCTGGAGAAATAAAACTGTGGACAGTATGAGATTTTAAATGTCCAGTGGTTCATAAAAAAGGTATCTTGTGCTACTTTCCAATACAGAAAGGTGAATTTTGCACCACAAGTAAAAATTCCTGTCGTTTTTTCTTCAGTTGTTGACACACCAGCAGAAAAAAAAATGTTTTTTTCATGTCCCCTCTAAAATGCAGTGTCAGATGAACACTTCAGTATTAGCAAATGATCAGTTTGGTACTGGAGAGTTGCAACCAAAGCAATTATAACCCAAAGTGAAATATTTTAACAATTGCCTAATCTTTCCTAACTAGATTAAAATCTCCATAGAAATTTGATGGTTTTTTAGTCTAAGGCTAGGACAACTCAGCAATCAAACCAGCAGATCCAAATGGACTAGAAGAGGTACTGGGTAAGTGATTACTTCTTGCTAGAGGAAACAGTTCTTACTTGAAATGACAAATCACACCTCTCAGCACAGTGGTTCATATAAAATTAATGAACATCAGCTATGTGGAGACAGATTAGAGAAACATAGCAAGTCAATTCTGCCCCAAATTAGATCTCGGTTATGCTCATAAAACTGTCATTAACATAATGAAATGTTGTGCTCAAAAAAGACCTTATATAACACGCATTTATCTCTGATTTATAGGAACCTGCAATCTCTGTCTGAACTTCAGATCTCATCAGCACTAAACACAACACTTTCCAACACTAATACAGTCAGTAAACAAAAAGCCACTCTGAAATGAAAAGCTTCTTTCAATTGGCAACTCCAACTGTTGCTCAGAGGAAGCTGATCTTTTTTCCTTCACACAGASATTTACCCTGAAAAGGAACACAAACAGAAGTTGGAATTGTTTTCTTCCCATCACAAGGAATGCCAACCCTGCCAGATTCAAATATATAGAGAAACCACCAAAGTGAGGAGGAACTTTCAGTCAAAGACAAACCTTTCCAGCCCTTCTGTGGAACACTTACGTAGTGATCGTCGTCTCTTGTTCTTCAGTTTCCTTCTCTTATTCATCCCAGCTTTAGATGGAGATTCCTCTTTGGCCTTTGGCTGGCTGGCAACTTTAGAAGAGTTCTGCTGGCTGAAGTGTGTGGGCACATGACGGGCAAGTCCTCCCTGAGATGCAAAGCTGGCATTGCACCCACCAACTACACACTGGGGAGARAAAACAGAGCAGCTGCATCAGTGGCTGTGTGGCACAGAGAGACCTTGGTTTGACTTTTCCAACTAATTCTTAAAGGCCATGCAATTCTTAATAAGAAAAACAAAACCATATTCTAAAATTCATTTGTTTGAAGCGTTTAACTCTCAATAATTATTTTATGATATTTTTTGTGCCATGCTGTATGTTGTATGGCATAAAATTAATCTCAATGCATTGGCAAACTTTCCACAGAAAACAGGCTTCTGAACAACTTCCCTGTTCACAGACCAACATTCCCTTGGCCTTTCAAAATACTGCACTGTTACTGTTTCTCTACACCTCTCCAATGCCCTGCATGTGGTAGCAGTAACATTCTCTAACATCCTCCTTTCTTCTGACAAGGCAGAAGTAACAAATACATCCTTACCCACATTAAATTTGAAACAGCTTAATGCTCTTTGTAAACGATATAAAAAGTCAATGAACAGCTGTCTTGCGGTTCTGTCTAAAACTAACTACAGTAAAGTTGTAGTAACAATTATTTATACATTCATTTTGAGATGCTGCTATTACTTCAGCAGCATTTAAGTTAATTAAAGGAAATTTCTTCTCTTAACAGAAAAATAAGATCCAACAATAATGAAGCACAAACACACAAACTGAATGATAGCAGCAACTAAGCTTGTACTGGCTACAGTTATTGGTATTTTTATAAGTATCTGGTTCATATTTGCAATTAATTCATTTGCAAAGTATATTTAAATTATACTCTTCAAGAGGGAAGCACAACCCTTTTCTATTGTGCTCTCAGCTTACATGRGTACTAAAAAAGTGATTTTAGAATGTGCATTTCATCACTGGCTGCAATTAGCTGCAATTATCCCTATGATTTATTTTTCTTCAGACCCARACAACASCAGWAGGACAAATGAGTGGATCAGCCAGTAGCAAAAAACCTACCACCAGTCAAAACCATTGGARAGTTCTCCTCCCTCCACATCTGCTTGGCTCCTTCCTTTCCTTCCTCAGTTTCTCTGTTCTTTCACCTGCCTCTCTTCCTAACACTTCCCTCCACAGCAAACTAATGAGGCAGCTCCAACAGGAGCYTGGCAATAARTAATGCTGCTGCATCATTTTGAAGKCTAAGGATGAATTTCCAAGCTCASAGTAGCCTGTCCCACACCTAAACATTTCATTGGAAGACAAGAAAATAGTTTTAGAACTCCACATGTCCCACTTTTTGCCCCTAAACCCCAACTGTGTTGTTTTCTAACAGTGGTTGCAGAACTGAGAAGTCTATTTCTGCCTCAGATTTAGCAAATTATTTCCATGATCAGCAGTAAAATGTAGTGTCCACAAAGAGAAAAAACTGTGCAGTCCCCAATAGTTTAATACTGGCTACAGGACTAAAAATAGGTACATAGATTTCAAGACRGTAAAAGGCAAAAAATGAAAGGATGTTTTTCCCTTTTCTGTGTGGGTTTTTATTGTTTTTTAAAGGGAAGAATTCTTAGAGGGAGTTAAGAGAAAGTCCTCTAAGTAGTGAACTAACTCAAAATTCCCTGACAAAAAGCTTGAGGAACCTTCACACTGCATTTGTTCCTCCCTGACTCCCCCACTAATAAGCAAATTAAGAATTGTGAAGATTTCCACCAAAATCCCCCCTATACCTTTTTACCTGTACAATGCATATGTGCATTAGTTTAAACATTTTTTGCTCTTTTTTTTTTTTTTTTTTTTTTTTTGGTCCTTGAAATAGCTGTCTTGCCCCATAAAAGCAGCTTCATAAAACCAATAAAATCCAAATTTAGGATTAACTTCCCCTAATGTGCTCCTGATTTCAGATTCCAGCTCTTTCTGATCATACACTGTCAGAAAAAAAAATTTGCTCAAAAAAAGCTTGTATCCTAAAATTCAGTCACAGTGAGAAATTAGAATTTTGTTTTACCAATGCCTGCTAGAGGTCAAACCTAAAGCCTTGGTACAGAGCATGCATTACCATATTCCAAGTTAAATATAGTACCAAAAAGGCTATACCTTGGGGGAAAAAACCTCAAACTATGTGTCAGGCACTTTGCTACAACTTTTCAAACCATAACTGCCTTTCTTGTCAGATAGGAAACATTGTTTTATGACAAGCTGCAGGCTGACTCACRATGTCATAACTTTTTTCTTGTCATCAATCTTCAATCACAAATATTCCATATGGATTATTGACAGAAGTTACCATTAACTCTTCTTGCTCTACCAAAGTTTTACTTYCAAAATCCCCAAACCAATATCCTTAGCTCCTCAATATCTGCAACTTGAAACTAGAAATTGTCTTTTTTCCAGAAAGTGCATTAAGAGTCTACAGCCACAGCACAAAATATTTGCAGAAATTATCACATTCAGATTTTGTGTACTTTGAGATATCTGACCATGTCTTCAAATAATCAACAGCTGCTAGATCAAAGATGACAGAGAATGACCTTGTAATAGACAGGAAACAGCAGAAGAGGAGAATGAAAAAAAATCTTACCTGTTTGTTCCTTTTTTTCTCTAAAATAATATATCCAGCAATCCGTTACTAATGGGGAAAGTCTCTTCTCTCCAAAGATAAGGAGCAGTTCAGGCTGTCACTTCAGGATCTCTGGATGGTAAGTCACACCAAATCAGCTTCCCACCAGATCATTCTACAGCTCTAGAGGCCTTCTAATAAATCAAACTCAACTATTATGCACAACTTTAAACCAAGCTTTGCGTTTTTCCCCCAAAACCTACATCTCAAAAATTTGCATTGAATTTGAAACACAACAGAYTGGGTCCGGATTGGTGGATATGTTACTTCAAGAGAAAGTAAGTAAACATGTAAGAAGTTTAATTTCTCCAGTGTACCCATACCCACCATTATTCATGGGCAGTAATGACCAGTGACTTTAACAAACAGGATGTCAAAGTGTCTAGCAATGCAGGTTTTTGTCCTAAATTCAAAATAACCAAATCTCCTGTTTGGGTTATTTAACATGTAATTTTTTTTTCTACTAAACCTAACAGCAATAATTTAGACATCTGGATAAACTTTCTTATTGTCTCAATATCTGAGTATTCAGGCAGAGTGCCTTTACATTTTACATCTGCAATGCTCTAATGGATTAAAAAAAATATTCTGCCAAGAGAGCAACAGCCATGAATTCCCAATGAAGACTGAAGCTGCTTGCCTGTGTTCTCTACATTTCMCCAAGCATCACTCTACTGACAGCTCTATCCAATGCAGTCACCCCTCCTTGAATTCTGCAAGTTACAGGGAGCACCAAATTTCATTTTGAATACTACTTTCTTCCCCCATTTTAAGGAGAAGCCTGCAATGGGCCTGTGCACTACCATTCATTTACCCCACAGGAGCAAACCTTGCATGACTGCTCTGAAACATGAAGAGCATGAACAGGAACCCATGGGTGAAAGCAGCTGCTAGCATTCCCACATGCATCCCTATGAAATTATTTAGGTTGGAAGAGACTTTTGAAATCATCAACCCCAATCCTAATGCTATATGCAATTATTAATTTTATTTTTTATTATTTTATGCAATATTTTTGCACAAAATCTCCCACTATTTCATGCTCATTTGTCCTTCCATTGTGCTCAACATCTAAGAGTTCATTTGAGGGGTCTGCAAGTAACTTTTAGTGCCAAGTAATACTTGATTAATTTGTTTTTGCCCCTGCACACCAGAAACCATGCTGGGAAATGCAGGTTGTCACAACTCCTTTAACTATTCCAGTAATTATTACTTGTAACAGCCAAGTTTGGGACAAGAAAGATGGAATATCTTCATTCACCTTTTTCAACTTGCCAAGGACAGAAAGCAGGATGTTTTCTAACTCAGCAGATTATTCCTCTACATCCTGTGTATAAGGTCTGGAAGCCAAGTTGCTGAAGCCTCAACAGGGGCAGCCCTGCATGCTGATGATACTCCACAATAATGTGTCTAAGAGGCTGCAAAACTGTGCAATGAGAGACCTAWAAAAGATTAATGTTGAGGGTTTTCTCTCTCAACTCTGTCTGTAAAATCACACCCAAAAATGAACATACTGTCTTTGGAAAGAATACCTATATGAATACAATGAATGGCTACAATGACAAAAAAAAAACATGAAAAGGACTAGCTAAAATCAGATTGTAAAGGAAATGACTCAGAGAGGAGCTGGATGTACACTACCAAGATATTGTCCCACAGAAAAAAAGGGAGCTAGCATAACAAAGGTCTCAAAAACAGGTACACAAATGAAAATTTATCTTTTCTGTGACACAGGTACTGCAATTTCCATGGTGAGAGGGACACCCTAAACCACACAACCAGGAAAAAACWGGATCAACTTAAGAAAATATGAACCATTTTGCCATGGCAATTTAGAAGTGGGTTCATTTCTGTGCCAAATGAACTGCACTGTCACATGGCTGGTAGGAATGAATGGAAAGGGCAGGTAAAACCCACAAAGACCTTTCAATAGGAAAGCAGAACAGCTCATTTAGAGCTGAATGGGGCTTTCAGTCAAAGGGCAACTCCATGTGTAYCACAAAAAGAGATAATTAAACCCAAAATGTGCAACTACATAAAATGAGTCCATTTGCAAGCAGAGGGGAACTGGACAGGGATATTCTTCAATGCAAAAGAGTTGTATTTGAGACAGCCCCCTATGCTTTTCAATTAAAAAAATACATTTCTCTCTTCTTTTCACTAGAAATGTAAGAATATATCTATCTGTGATATACTTATTACTCTTCTGGTCACTGTATGATTGTAGTGCTCTTTTACCTTTACAAAAGTAAGATTTCCATGTTTTAGTTGTCATTTTCCTAGCAGAGATTCTTTGTTTTCCTTTAAAACATCCTAAATAGCAGTTCTTCATACAACAGCATTAGAGCTGTACTCCTTCCATTCCTGCTTCTTGCAGCTTTCCTCAAAAATCCCAACATTATTTTTTAACTAAAACACTGAACAACTATTTTCTGCAAGTTTTGTAAAATGAYAGCTTCCTTCCTTTTATGTTAGGATTCAAGTGTATCCTCATGAGGCAACTGAAGTTTCATTTGCAATTTAGGTTTTGGGAGATATTTTGTCTGCAGTAATTATCAAGAACAGGTCTTTAAACCAACTCTGACTTAAAAAAAAATCTGGCTTTCCCTGAAAGGTGAGTAATTAAGATTTATGAGAGAAGCTAAAYGCACAAAATGGACACACTGGCTCCATTTTTGACTAATTGCCACAAAACAATTAATAAAAGGCTGTTCTTGGACTGGTCAAGACTAATATCCAACACTTCAAGTGTTTTTTTGTCTCAGAGAGCAGATTTCTAAAGTTAGCATTAAAAAAAAAGCAGCAGCAAATGAAGGGAAGGAGCCAGTTAAAGAATAGATTGCCATCACAGACACTCACATACTTGGCTACCTCATGTGAGCCCTGAAGCCYATTTCAGCATAAATGACAGGGGAACAAAAGATGTTACAAAATTCTACTCAGACCACAATTATCCTCTATTCAAAGCTCCCAGGAACAGATTGAGAAATACAGGGATAAAAAACAAACAGAGGGGCTGGAGACAACAGTATGAAAAAATGCTGCAGTGACACACATTGAGGCAGGATGATTAACTACTGCAACCCTCCAGTGTTTTGTTCTCTCCCTCAGTAGGACCAGAAAGTACAGAAAATCAGCTGGTGAAACAACAGATACTGAACACAAGATGATTATTAGCAGAAACAATTGGTGACAATTTTAGGGCTCTAGCTGTAACCAGCCTAGCCAAAAAAAAACTTGGGTACCAAGTGGAAGTGCCTTTGCCAGGTAAGCCTGACAGACTCCTGAGTACTGCTGGTGTTTGAGCTATGCCCACTTCTTCAACCCAACACCTCTAAAGTTGAGTTGCTTGGATCCAGACCAAATAAGAGCACAGATTAAGCTATTAAAAGACAAGAAATCCAAGAAGAAAGCTTGCCATTCTGCTTTGAAGCAGACAAAATACTTAATTCCAAAACAGAGAAAACCTAAGGTACAAGTTTCCTCTGGTAACAGGTGCTTGCTTTCTTTACTACTACTACTACTACCTCTACTACTATTATTATTACTATTATTAATAATAATCAGAGATTAGGATTTAAGATTAAATCAGTTCCTGGAATAACCATATCTACAAACTTGCAGGGAGCTATGATCCTTACACTGTGCTTCCAAGAGCATGCTGAATTAATTCCTTCATACACAGGGTATGAGAACCTTAAAACTCACTTTCCTGTGGTTACTTTCTGAGTCAGAAATTTTCAGTCTAAACTCCACAGTTCAGTATGGAAAAATATCTGTTTATTAAAAAAAAAAATCTTTTTCACATGCACTGCACTATTTTTACTCTCTTGGTTTTGAGTTTAATTTAGTTTTGTTTTCTGTCATAACTTATTAAAACCTATACAGAAAATGTAACTATGGAAAGAAACCCCTGTAACAGAAAAGTATTTTTAGCAATAAGGCTGCCTTAAAATAGATTTTTTAAAAAGTGGAAGATATTACCTGAGCAGAAGGAGAAGAGAGGGAAGACAGGGACTATAAAACTTGGTGGGAGTGGGGGAGAAGGAGGCATAAAACGCTACCTAAACTCAAAAAAACTCCTAAATCCTGTTTCATTTTCATATCCTACATGGAAGAACTTCAGTCTGAAGTAGTGTGGGTGGGACTTACCATCAAGTGATCCAGGACTGACAGCTATGAACTGCCCCAAGTGTATCCATAAGAGGATGAAGCAACTCATTAATAACGGATTGGTGGATATGGGAATGAGAAACACTACTATACCTAGAATTGCAGGTACAGATTAAGGGGAGAAAGAAAGAGAAAGTTAGAAAATACTGTGCAGGAAATACAGTCAGCTCAATGGTCCTGCATTCCTGACTTCCTTACTCTTTTCAGAGAAGTGAACCATAAACAGCCACTGCCAGTGCTTCCACTGAACTGAACAAAAGCAGCTCTTACTCAGGCACAGAATGTGCACCACAGCCATGAGCCAAAACTCAATGTGCAAGTGTGAAGTGTGAGAGAAAACCTCTCACTGATACAGTGTAAGCAGCTCAGCTGCAAAATGCACAAACCCCCTGAAGTTTAGCACTGTTTAGKTTTACACTCCCTGCCATTTCTAGATTAACAGAAACAGGGATAGAGAAGCAGTAACAATTTCTTCACCTGCTTTTGTGAAAGAACAGGATCTTTGGACACTATTACTGCAAAGAAGAAGGCTGAGCTCACTTTYTGAGAAATCCTCCAGTGATGGTATTTTTCAATTCATGTATTAGGAAACATAAAGAGAAATTCTTTTAAAATAAGAGACAATGTAACAATGAGCCTTACCTTGAAAGGTTTGTCCCCACTGTGYGTCAGCATATGCCTCTGCAACCAACTTTGACTTGTTGAAGGTGTATTATATACTTTGCAACCTTTCCACAAGCAAACAAACACCTAACAGAGTAAAAACTGTGGTAAGTTTACACAAGCCAGAGAGAACAGTAAATAAAAAAATCACATTAGCAAAGAAGGCTGTTTTTACAACATTTCACAACACTTCAAAGAATTCTGAACAATAATCATTTATTTTGAAACACACTTCTCATATCTCACCAAGGAAAAAATAATTACAACCCCAAGTATTCAATAAAAACAGGTCACTGGAAGAAAATGCCAACAGACAGATGCTCCTGCAGATAAACACAATCAAGAGCAACAGGATCTGCTGTATTTGTGTTTRCACTCAGTATCTGTATCCACCAGAYATGGAGACYGAACAGTTTTAAATGAAAAATTTGCATTTTCTGGGTAGTAGTTAGAGAAATAAACTAATTTACCCTCATAAGCAAWTAATTTTATTCCTTGAGCATGAAAAAGTAAAAACTCTTTAATTGTAATGCAGTTTATAAACTGGAGTTTTGTACTGTGGAATACCAGATACCTCTAGTTAGGGCCTTACATTCAATTCCTGATGAAGGAAGCTACCATTTCTCATAGGATTCAGAATCTATGGGTGTTTTGTGATTCCAGTGTACATGAACAATCACATGCACAATAGTGCATTAAGGGGAGCAGAACTTACTCATGCTGCTTTTCTCTCTCCTCTCATTGTGTTTATCTGTAACTGAGGGAATAAAAAAGCTCAATGAACTTGCCTTTCATTAGAATTTCCTCAACAGGTCTGTGGGTGAAGGGAGGTAAAGCCCTAATTTGTCGCAGCAAAAGTTCCCAGGAACAGCACTGTTCATAACACAGGTTTTCAGAAATGCAGGAAACTAATTGGATTTCAGTTTCTTGTTCTCTTTTGGAGAATAAAACCCCTCAACCTTCAAAAGATTTTATTTTCAAAATGAAAAAGCAGCCATGGGAGTCCTACGTTCTTGCTATATAATGGATACATAACGCAGCTTTACTCAGACAAAGCTGGAAACCCCTCAGGCTCTGTGTGACTGATCCAGACCCACTGACACAAGGCCCAAGCCCCTAAACCTTTGGGCTCTGCCACTCCTCAGTTTTGAGATCCCCTCAAAGCCACAGAATTGGAATTTCTGGCTCTGCAACAGCTCCAGAAGTGTGCTGCACTTCCATCAGCAATTGCAGATTGCAGGGTGCTTGGCAAAGGTGTGTTACTGGGAAGGTAAAGACAGGGAAAATACAAGGACCTGGGTTTGCAACAACACACCAGAAACCTAGACAAGGCTTCTTAGGAGTCCCTGTCAACAAGCTGAACCCAAAATATTTCTGAAAGAACATCTTTCAGAAGCAAAACTGTTTTGTTAAAAAGTTTCCCAGGCTCTTTGTGGATATATCAGGTTTGGATTGGAGCCATGACCTTGGTATAAGCTGGAAAAATATATTTTACCATGCAAAGATGGTTATCCTATTTATGTCTATTTTATATATTTATATATATATATATATAAATACATGTATAAATAGGTATATCCTATATGATTAATGTTTATGTATGTCCATTCTCGATAAGCAATATTTAAACCCYGCTTTTCTTCAAATTCTGAGCCACTGCAGTGAAGTGAGAGCTGAAATCCCACCAGGAGCACAGCACAATTTCCAGCACAGTGAACACCTCACCGGCAGGTGGCACACAAATCCCTGAAACAAATCCTCCAGGACACATCCCCTTCCACAGCAGCACCATGAACTTCTCAAAAAACAAACTCCAGCTGGGGGACTCAAAAGCCTGAACTGAATGCAATGGTCTTCCAACACCCTCCTCTTTCGAATGTACAAATACAGTCCAACATTTTCTAAATAAAAGTATCCACAAGTCATGTCACATGAAATACAAGTGACAAGAAATAAAATACAGAAAAAAAAAATCTCAAACCAAAATCTGCAAAATCTTCCAGCTCCTTTTTAAGCAATGCAAAGGAGTCATGGGCAGGATAACAAAGATTAACAAACACACCTTATTCATTTCATTGCTTCATCCAGGGTTCATGTAACACTTTTATAGACCTGTGCACAGAACTCAGAATTCATCTCATGGGTGGCCAAAAAGCCACTACACTGGATGGATGATTCTGCTCAGATACTGGACTGAAAAAAGCCATCAAATATGAAGCTGGAAAGTTCAATCATGCCAAAAAATATTAGCTAAATACAGCCAGAGTCACAGCTGTCTCAGTGACACATTTACATAATAAATTATTTAAAGTAATGCAAATTAGCATTTTATTTAAGTTTCTTATTCACTGAAGAAAAAGTTCAACAGCCTAACATTTTCCTTCTGAAGAAGTGACAGGACAAAAARTTAAAAGATAACAACTATTCTACTTCAAATACTGATATTACCTCTCCCAGAAATTGAAGAGCTGCAACACACAGTGCCTAAAGCAGGCAGATTGCTTGTGCTGGATGTAAGGGTAGTTTACATGATATATTCCAGGCATCAGAGGCAATTTGGGAGCTTGAAGATGCGAGGTAGTTAAGTAAAAAGTTGAAATTACTCTACTAGAAGATGTTTTTAAACATTAAAATTGAGACCAATYATCATTTGACCAGGGGATTAGACTGGAATTTCCATGCTTATATATGCAACTCAATTAAAAAAAAAAAAAAAAAGATGCAATTATACAGAAGGTAAACCTGSCATCAGTATTACACACAGAGCTGTTTTGTTAAGACTCTGTAYTCTTGAGTCAGTCTTACATCTTCCCTATTTACATTAGGGATAGATTTTACCTGGAGTGAGACTCCTTTGGTAACAGTAATTAAGATGTGATTTCACCTGAGTTCACATGCAGGAACACGTACAGAAAGAGCTTTAAGAAAATGAATTCCAAGTGTAAGCAACTTAAAGACACACCAGCAGCTTCAGGATGTTGAGAAGCCAACACACCATCAAAACCCTGGTAGTCTCAAATAATGTACTGAAAAGAACCAACTACATTCCTAAAGTCAGGTCACTAATGCAGCAGTGAAGCTTTAAACCAAGCACAACTTAAGACCTGGAAGCAAAAAGCCCTAGAAATTTCTGTGCTCTCCTAGTAGCCATTGGCTCAAGGCCAAGACAGAAACACAGATAGGTCTCTTTACCTGTTCTGCAGAAATGTAGCCATTCTCTATCAGGTAGTTTGCCAAAAACCGCACCAAAATACATCTTTGTGTCCACAAGGCAGAGCACAGAGCTGCTCAGTGCTTCTTGGGATGTGGTAGCAATGYACAATGCTTGCATGTACCTGTGCTCGGGTTCTATTTTGTTCTTTTATTGTTCATTATTTTAGAAGTTCATTAAACCCTTTGCTTTACAAAACACACCTAAGGAGCCATCTCACAAATTATTTTTAAGCCATTTCTGTGGGGTGCAGGACACCCTCAGACTTGATACATCTCCAGGTGGCTCACTCCAGTCTGGTCATGTGTAAGGTTGTATCACACTAACTCTGCTGCCACTAGTTACAAAGCTGGAATTTTTGAAATTTGCTGTCATTCAAGAGCAAAACACTGGCAAATAAGAAAGGAGGAACAGCCAAAGGTGACACGAACCCCTCCTCGCTGCCCATCCACGTGTATGGAGCGGATGTGGTCGGCCAGGTCCGGGCTGGAGCTGAAGCAGGCGTGGCAGTGGTCCCAGCAGCAGTTGTAGGCAATGCTCTTGGCAGAGGAGGCAGCGACCCCCTGGCCATTCATCATCACTGGCGTGGAACGCCCACTGGAAATTGTGCTGTCTACGTCCATGATAGTGCTGCTTATGCTGCAAGAGGAAAAAAACAAAGTAAATCAAACTTTCTATTTGTTGCATGTTAACAGAGCAAAGCAAAGTGCAGCTCTTTTGGTTCAGATATCTTTAGACAGGTTGAAAAGAAAACCTTGCATAATTTTATTATTTATTCTCAGGTTTTTTGGTGTTTTTGCACCCTGGAGAGTTGATGATAGAGTTCCAAAGAGAGCCAAGGCCAGGCAGCTGCTTTCAAGAATTGCTTATTCTTTTCTTATCTCTAGAAGTTCTCTCTGTCCAGTGTGAGGTTTGCAGACAGCCAGAAAAGCAGAATCTGACCCTCCTACACAACGGTATCTGGACCTTTATAATCCAAATTACATTAACAATGTTTTCTTTAGGTACCAACAACTATGACCCATGTCAGACAGTGAGACTTCACCTTAACCCAATCACAAAAAGGCCATCATCCTTGCAAAGATGGAGGGGAAGAAGCAGGAAGAGATGCCTAACACACCCA
>CADDXX010000584.1:392416-409774 GCA_902810485.1 Alauda arvensis
AGCTACTATTACTCAACAGTGTAACTTCTTCTGGACACTGGGAACAAAACAGAGCAMTGGAAAATCCTCAAAATATTGAGCCCAGCATCTCCTGCCAACACCCGAGCCTTAAGATGAATACAACACTTATGTTCTACATAAGGTTTAAGGTGCTCCCAACATGGCCCCAGCTTAGTGCCCATCGTGTGCATGGGCTGAACTAATGCTGCTTGTTTTGGTTTTGCAAAACGTTTCCAGAGAAGCCAGAATSAGCAGAGGAAATCTGTGGCCAGCAGGGGTCACTTTCATCAGCCTTTCTGCTCTGTTCCTTGGCAGAGACAAGCATCCAACAGACCAGAAAATACTTGCAGAGTATGCTCTTCCCATAAATAAGCAAGAAGTATGGAGATGGATGTTCTTCCTCATTAAGCAACTACTGATATACCTTTTTTTTATCTTGTTAATCTGCTCAGTTGCCATGAGGACCTTTAAGTTTTTCTGTTCCACAAAGCCATAGCATTACAGAACAGCTCATTTTTGACAGAACCTCAAAGACCAGGTGGTCAAATTTGTTTAAACAGCAACRAGTGAGATCAGACTGCCTGTGGTCTTGTCCAGTGGAGTTGTTAATGGGTGTGTTCAAAGGCTGGGATTTCTGCTCCCTTTCTGAACAATTTTCTCAATGGCTGACTAACCTTGTTGTGGGGGAGGGAGGAAGTTTCCCAACATCTCATCAGAATTTCCAGTGCTGCAACTTCTGTCTCTTGTCTCTCATCCTTGGCAGCTGCAGGGCTGAGATGACTCTGCCTCCTCCATTGTTAAAGCTCCCTATCAGATCACTGAACACAGAAAAGCTCTGCCCTCCTCCCCCAAAAACGGAAGGAACACAGCACTCAGCCTCTCCATGACTGGATTTGTGCTTGAGTCCCCAGCCACCTTGGAGAGCCTGCACCAGATCCTCTCCAGGACATGTAACTGGGATATGTTAAACCATTCTGCTTTCAAGGTACAGGTGCTGTTCCTTATTTCTACCATCGCTGTTTACATGCCCAGTATTGTTCTATTACACACTGAGATCAAGGAAAGAAAAAACACCATTAGTCAAAATCTGAAGATACCATTAGCATGTTTGCTCTTCTGCTGCTGTAAGAGTCTCTCCTAGTGATTTTGCACATTATCTGTATCTTTCTGAATCACTACTATGCTAGCAAGTTCTTTTCTGGGACAGATTTCGAAATAATCACAGATATTTTAGATTCCCCACTCTCACCCACCACTGCATTTATCAATAATAACTGACTTGTCTTAGTCTAAATAACAGATTCCCTTAAGCAATGCTCCCATTTATAAGCTTCAGTTGTAATTACCCTGAGTAATTYGGTTTCATGAACAAACACTTATCTGAAGAAATACCAGCAACATATTCCAACCACAGAATCCTTAAAAATCACTCATTTGCCTCCTTTATTAAAACTGATTTTTAGGACTTTGGCTTCCAAGTTAAAAAGAAAGTTCCAGATACCTTTTCAACACCTTTTTGCTTTAATGAAGGTGTATCAAACTCATAGTTTCTAAATGCTACACAAATACCACATGCCTTTCTTCCATCCCCCTCCCAATTCCAAACAAGCTCTAACAATTTTGAAGGCATAGCTCCCATGCATGGAGCTACACAGCAAATTTCCATGTGTCCATTATTTTTATTTTTTTCCCCTTTTCTACACCCTGAATACACAGASCTTTCCATGAGCCCTCCCCAGTAATCCTGATTCCTTTTATGACATACAACCTCCCAATCTGTCACAAGTAAAAAATTACTCCACTGGCCCTGAGCCCCAACAGCATTAACAGCCACTAACTACACRTATTGTAACAGCATTTTAGGATCCCTGCAGGAAATTGTCAGAAGCTTTATCTGCAAAACCTGTTGCAAGTAATCCTAATTTTTCCACTGTGCCAGGCTCACAGTAGATGCACTTATGGGACTGACATCTTCTCCTTCCTCAACTGATGCCTAGGCCAAAAATGATCCCCAAAAACAGCCTGTAAAACTGCACCATGAAAGCAAAATTCACCCATGATGATARAAAAATTGAATAATTGATCATAGTTAATTGTGCCACCACCCCATCACCCCCTCAGTTTAAGCTAACCAAATACAGCTTTCTCAAAATCACACTTGGAAGTGGGTTTGGACACAGAGAATGGCACAAAGCCCAGGCACYTCTGCCACAGACAGTGCTGTTACACGGATCAGTGGCCCCGACAGGAAGCTGCTTAGCCAAGGATGGCAAAGCACTGCACACACAGCACTCGTGCAACAGCTGCCTCACACCAGCTCAGGTCAATAAATAACCCTGCCTTTCCCACAGCTGAAAGGCACCAAAGGAAACTGCTTCCCAAATACTTCCAAGGAGGAGTTCAAAGCTGTTTCCAGTCAGTGCGAGTTTCTACACCCACAGACAGCACCAGGGTTGTTCTCACACACCCCACAAGTACAAGCAGACTTCTGACTGAGAGGATGTGTGGTGCTGCTGACCACAGGGCAGAGGGTGAGGGGAATTCAACAGAGCTCCTGGGTTTACAGTCTGCTCTGAGGTGGGAAAGCAATGAGAAAACAYAACCTTGAACAAGTTCTGTGAAAGCATTCTGGGGCAGGGGAGAAGTGCCCCCTCACACAGGGGGTGTGTGTGTGGTTTCTCTGTTCCACAGGCATGAAATCTGCTTAATTCCTCTAAGAAGAGATAAAAAAAGCCCCCCGAAAATTATCAATCCAAAGCATGAGAATTTAGTTCACAGTGCCAGTGCAGTGCAACAGACCTTGACACAAAATCACAGGTCTCTAATTTTACAGCCTAAGGAATGCAAATGCTTAGGCTTTGTGGTTTTTTATAAGCTACCCTACCTTCTTCTGGAGAAAAATATGTAAAAGTCAATTGATCCCAGCAAAAGCTATCATGACAAGCAGGGTTATTAATGGCAGAGGAAACCAGTAACAAGCTAATTTAGCTGTTAYAGTTTAAATATTTGCTGGGTTTGGGTTTAATAGTCTAAGTGTTTGCTAAGGGCTAACAGATTAACACGGTATCAAAWTTTTTATCAGAGAAACTGGAATAAGAAAAGGCTGCCCACAGCACTTAAACGAAGTAGTAGCATATAGAATTTGGAAATTGAGAATGAAGTGCTACATTGGACTATGATTCTCTAAGCTATTCAAAACCCTGTATAAAATGGGAAAAATATAACTCAAATCCAGTTGAACAATAACAGCTCAGTTTTTRAGACAAAACACCCTCCTTCCTTGTAGTTTGAAGAACTTTGAGTACAATTCTGAAGAGCACAGACAAATATTGCTGTAACAGAACCAACTAGAGAAATAATTCAATAGTCTAACAAACAAAATGACCAGGAGTCACACGACATCATTAGGTTTGGATGGACTTTCTTGATAGATTCTAATGCAAGAAATTCACTGCCCTGGCACATTCCTTCTCTAGTAACAATATGTAAAATAAAAATGTAACATTTTTTGTTGTTGTTTCCTCTTCTGTGCCTCCAGAACCAGCATATTTCAGGTGATCAGGTGTCTCCCAGTACTAAGAAATCTAGAACTGACTTCTGTCTCACTTAGCAAGTTCTGTCCYTCACTAAAGAGGCAAAGGCTGCAAAGACAATCTGAAAGATCAGTGCCCAGTACAGCCCAAGTGTGTGTCGTTTTCTCTCATCTTTCATACACTGAGAAAAYATCAGGAAGCTTTTCAGAGAATAGTCTGCAGTATTTGTAACATCAAAGACACTGACTTGGGCGGTCTCTTGACCTGCCCATTTCGAGATGAAGCACAAAGATAAGTTTTACAGTCAGAGCTGTGGCTGCTACCAAGTCTGGGAAGACTTAACTGCAACACTATGTCTGTTGGAGTCTGCCAGTTCACCCACTTTTTTTGTTTCTCAGAATTTCCTGGGTGTGAGGACAGGACACACAAGCAAGAAAGATGTGCAGACTACAGAAAAAGTGTAACTTTAAGTCTATGAACGGGGCTTTTAAATCCAAAATACAACTTCCAATAGCAAACAGGACTTTCTATCTGCTTGGGATGATCTGACAGAGGGAAAGGTTCCTTAACAAAGGGAAGGTAGTAATGGAAATTACATCYTCTTGCTTTCTCACCCCAAATCCATACAGCCTACAAGTGGGAAAGCAATAATGTGCATAAGAGAAGAAAACGAAGGAAGAACAACACAGACTCCTGGTAATTGAACAGAGACACTGAAACAGATTTTTAGCTAGCTAAGTTAAAGCAAGTTTTTCTGCCTTTTGCTAAGTCCCTTTCTGGCAGCAGATCTGTTCAAAGCCTGCCTGCCACTATCAAAGCAGAGTGACACGAGCAGAACTGAAGCTCTTGTGGCACTCCCCTCCTGCCAGTGACAGACAGGTCTGGGTTTGCTCCCAAGCTGTAGGCAGGCTCCAGCTCCATTGTCATGGATCTATAGACCATGGCCTGATGAAGAACATTAGACATTTGAGTTTCAGAGAGTTCAGCACAGGGGTCATCCCAAACAATAGAGCATCAAAAACAGTCACTGCTGGAGAGAGCCTGCATACACAATAGCAGTTTTTAAGAAGCACCATTCAAAAGACTGACTAATTACTAAAATTTGGAACTGTTACAGTAAGCACAACATGATCTTCGAGCTTGTTGTCCCTATTTTCAACCTCATCGAGCACCTGAATCAAAATCACAGGTCCAGAGGCAAGAACTGAAAGSCTTTCTGAAATGCCTTACTAAACCCACACCTGATTTCACCAAGGCTGCAAACACTGGCAGTCCCTGCCAAATGCAGCAAGGTACAACTGAAAGCACACAATCTTCTCAGAGGGGTCAGACATTTTCTCTCCTCCTACAAATTTTCCCTCTACCAAGAGATCAACGGCTTTGAAACGATACTGACATTTAAAAGGTGTTCATTAAGCAAAACCATGCAAGCTTAAATAGASGAATAATTACCTCAAAGGCATTGTTTCAGGTCTTATTTTTACCTGTACTTATTTTACCTGTGGGTAGAAATAATACCATCTTCATTATCAAGAACATTAAGGTATTTTTAGCAGCACTTTCATGTTAAAAGACTAGTGCTTGCACAATCAAATGAGTCTAGCTGGTTAATTTAGTTCAAACTCTATTTAAAAACAATCCTGAAACAAAATACCTAGAAACTTGTAAGAAGCTGCCAATCATTTTCAGCTCAGAAACAACAGAAAGCTTTTTTCAAGCACTTTAAATTCTGGATTATTCTGTTCCTTTAAGGATCAGAGCAAAATTAAGCCACTGCTGGAGTTCTGTAAATAGGGATATTTTCTGTAAGGAAAAAAACGAAATCCGAATTATTCACGATTTAAAATGTACAAATTTTAACCTACATATTATACACCTAGGCCCTAATTTTTGTGTACATTTAAATGCGATTAAAACTATAATCAGACTATGATTTAATGCATTAAATAAAATGGTATACTGTACATCACTGCTGACACACTTGGCTCTCCAAGGAGATTGTATTACTTGCAGTAGTGAGGAAAACAAAAATGAATTTAATGAATGAAAAGCCCAAAACTTATTATTTCCCTGGTTTTATTAATCTTTYAAAATAAGAGAGAATAAGAGTCAAGAAGGAATATCACCAAAAACCCCGAAATAACAGCAAAATCATTTCATTTTTAGTTTCCACCAAGTCCCATTAGCAACTGGCCACTTGAAGGGAGAGCAGAGCCAGGCACTGAACACATGCACAAAAGCCCAATCAATTTGCTATTATACYTTTAATGTCTGCTAAACATACTCCCTGTAGACCTTAACTGGAGTAACCTTCCCTGAGGCAAAACGCAGCCGAACAGATGGGCCTTAGACCGTRCCCTCGAGGGTCAACAAGCAGCCCTTGAGTCTGATCAACAGGAGCTCATTTGGGTTCGAGCTCCTCCACCGAGAGCCCCCAGCGCCCTGACTGCTCCGTGCAGGAGGGGACCAAAGGACCCAGCTGAATTCAGTGACACCAAACGATCCTGGCACATCCTATATGGAAAAAGCTCATCTTGGAAAGCATCAAATTAAAAGCAGCAATTGCAGCGAGCACACGCTGCAGGGTCGCTGAAAGCTGCACGGCTGATTTTGCTGAAAAATCCATTTAAATGGAAACCTTTAAACAGAAACTACTCCAAGTTTTGAGAACAGCTTCTTCTGAAACACACAGTGATAATCCAGCCAGAAAACATCAAATCACCAGATTGTCTCTGAAAACAAATACTACAAACCTTACTGGAAGTAAACAGGTTAAGGATTAAAAAAACAAATAAACAAGAATAAATACCCTGCTAGTTTGTTTCTTTTTTACTAGGCAGTGAAATACTCTGTCATTCCCCTTACAGCTGCAGYTACATTGGTMTAATCCATGAGGGAAGCTTAAGAASGAAAACYGAACTGTTACAGTCAGATAAAACAACCTCAGCATAAGGGGAACACTGAATGACAGTCGCTTCTCACAGCAACTCCAAGGGTTAAAACCTAGAAATCAACAGAAAAGCTTTTACCACCTGGAAGACTAAATCACAACTAGGTACTAATCCCAAAAGAAAACAAACAGCACCAACTGCAATCATTCAATTACAAACAGCAAGTCAAAACAGAAACACTGAAAGAAAATAATAATGACATGCTTAGTGACATCCCCCAGCACCTCGTTATTTTCATTTCACTAAGAAGACTCGAGAGCAAAAACAAAAACTTCACCGTTTTCCCCACTACTCCYATTACTTTCCAAGATAAGAGGTGTGAAATTGCAGTGCTCAGCTCTGGCCAAGGGACAAGTTCCACAAAAACAACAGCTTTTTAACACCACCCAATTCAAAGCAATTTGCGCTTACTACTTCCTAATGCAATCAAAGATCAAGTGAAGATAAATCCTCRCAAAATTTCAAAATTATCAAATTATTAACCCTCAGCTCCCATCACTGAGAGGAGGATCTTCCACCTATCCTGCTTAAAAATATCTCCATCAATGCCAAACACAGGAGCCTCGGATACAACAGATTAGCAACAGAAATTGTTCTACTGGCTCCTAAACAAAGGCAAAGGAAGATAAACGCATATGTTTTTGCACTAAGATTTAATTTTTGCTGACTTCAATAAGTATTAAGCAAACTTTAATGCCAATGTCTTTCTGAAGTTAATATCAGAACATCTGCAATGGGGGTACCAGTATGCAATAAAATGCAGGGCTCAAAACAACAACTCAATACACAGGTGGCCAAGGACACTTCAGCTCATCTTTTTGCTTTATGTTCTCCAAATGATCATGCCAATTTAAGAGTTAGATTAAAACAGGTCCTAAGAAAAATAGAGCTCACAAAACATGAGCAATCACCATGAGCCAGCAACACAGCAGAAAAGTTTGAGATTTGCCTCATCTTTTTTTGTTCCTCTGCCCATCTCTGGTAAGTTTGGTATTTTATGATGCATCTAGATTGTTAACAGATAAACTCCTCCTACTAAATTTCAATAATTTATCAGTTTAATTCCCTACATCAAACATTTGTGTTTCACAAGCAAACCAGTTTGTCTTACTTTAATGGATGTAGTTTGATTGTGGCATGAAAAATACCATTATGCTTTAAAGCTCTTACAATTCCTTTTAATCGAACCAGCAACCAGCCCACAGAGAATCTTCAAAGGAGACAGAAAGCAACTTCAGCTACCTGCATATCTAAGGGGGGTTTTTTTGGCTGATTTTGCTGAGAAAACCATTTAAATTTAAACCTTTAATAGAAAGTGTCCAAAATAATTTCATGGCTGATAATGATAATTTTCTGAGTTCAGGAAAACCTACCACTGGAAAGAAAAAGATAGTGTACACGGATAAACCACCATTAATAAAAACAGAGCAAAGAGAGAATGCAGAACACTAAATGGCTGCCACAGAGAAAGATTACTCAGAATACCTGGATCAAAAAAATAAGCCAGGACTACATGAAGTSAAAGTCCACCAGTTTGTTTCAAAGGCAGCACCTTCTGCTCACGCCTGCTCTGGCACATCACATCCACAAAATCCCCCGGCACAGACAAAACAACTGACTCCACTGCTCTGCAGAGGCAAGGCAGCAGAGGCAAAAATAAGTTAAAGCAACATTAASGCAACATGAAGAAAAAAAAGACCATCATTTCCAGAACTGCATGATTGAAGAAAGCACCCACTTGGAAGCATTTGTGCTTCTGAATCACGTAAGCATTTYGGAAATCAAACCTAGCACATCTATGCTTTACACTGATTATGTTATCTTAACAAAAACTTTTCAAAATGAACACATTCAAAAAGTGTTCATAAATCAATCTTAAAAACAAGACTTCCAAATTCTTTATTAACTATAGGTATGKTTATATGACTACTAAGCAAGCAACACAGCAGAAAATAAAATTGTCAAGGGAGAGAATTTTATACAGCATGGCAAGTGGTAACACTAAAAACTTGTTTTTAAATTCTTTTTGAAGCAGCAGCTTATTTTGGAGTAAAGTTATGTCTAGGTAAGGTATAACCATCTAGAAAAGGGAACAACACTGCAAACACTTCAGCCTGATAATATAAAAACCAGGGAAGATAGGAAAGCTCTTTGAGAGAGAAATYGAAGGAACTTAAAATAACAAACATGCACAGGAAACAAAACAAGACTGAGAAAGTGTGTTATGATTCACCACCTCTAGAGCTGTTTCCACTCTCCTGGATCACTTAATTCGATTGTTTTAGACTGTTAGCCCTAGTATATTTGGGCTCATAATACTTGCATAACACAAACTCAGGTTATCACAGGATTTGTAGCATCCAGAGCAACTGGAACCACAATGGGTTCTTGGAATGCCAAAATATCTGAGGAGCAGTGCAAAAACAGAGCAGGTTAAACATATGTGCCTTGTGATATGACAGCACAAAGATGACATGCTGCAAAAGGATTACACAAATCAAGAAACTCTACTCGATTCTGCCTTAGAGATACAAATACAACTGCCTTTCATTTCTGGGAACCATGTTATCTTCAACTTGATAATCTCCCTGAAAAGTTTGAGAACAGCACAAGTGGTTCACAATTTTCAGTCTTTACTGATAAAGGAGTGTGTTTACTAGCACAGCTTAGGAAAAGCAGAGAAGAAAAACACTCACTAAAGAACCACCAGAAATAATTTCCTTTTTTTAACAGTGCTTCCCACTTTGAGAACCATAATCACTATGAAGCTGTCTCATCAACACTGGGAGATAACATCAGGTGTGGTGTCAAGGAAATCTCATCTGCTGTAGGTGTCACCCTGCCATTGTCCCAGCCTCGGGATACCTCACCCCAGAACACCAAACACAGAAAACAAGTGGAACAGAAAATGACCAGAGAAAGATGCAAACTCACAGAGTAGATCTAAAAAATCCTTCCAGATTTAGCTAYCACATATATTCAACTTAATAAAGAAAAAAATACACAGCTAGGATAGCACTGTGTAAAGTAGCAGCCTATTTCTACCTCAGTGAATTCTTGCTCCTTTTAAGTACTAACCAAGCATCAAAAGCAAGGAAATAACCAAAGCACAACTCCACCAACTGGCTTAATTCATAATTAAAAGGTCATAAATTTGACTCCTGTTCTGTGGAACACTGCATTAACTTCTACTTGAACCAATTGTCTAAGCTRTAACTTAGCATTCTAGTCAACCTAAGGAAGTCTACTTAAAGACATGCCAAAAGGAGTTTTATTTCAAAGGAGAAGGAAATATTTACATTTCTCTCTGCATATTTCGAAAATATTTTCTCTGCACTTTTAAGTTTTTTTTTTCATTTGGAATCCAAGTCATTACTAGAGCACAATAAACTAAAATGATCAAAATAAGGATTTGACTGCAATTTTACAGGGGAGCTAGTAATTTATACAAAAGGCTACATGGAATGACATTATTACTAAGGGGAAGTTCTTTATGTTAGATTGTTATTTAGGCATATTTAATGAATTATAATACCACTGTATGAGCCAACAGTAAGTTTTTTACAACTCTCAACTCAAACCACCGAGGTGCAGTTTTCTCCCTCTGACATTACACAAGCTGTTTGAATTACAGCACTCCTCTATGGTGCACCAGGATGACAACAGAACTTCCAAAATCATAACAAATCCTTTGCTTTTCTCCATCAAATATCTTGGCATATACCTTAAGTAACCTCTATCAAAGAAAGAAAGTATCCATTCAACATTAGCAACATAAGTTCCGCAAAATTTATTTAAGAATGTAAATTCTAGTATAGAGAAGAAAATTAGATATGGGAAAAGAAATCCCAGGTCTTTCTTGCTTTACACTTTACCATTGTTAAGGGGGAAAAAAAGTACTTCAGCATCTCAAAAGGCTTCAAAAATTTTCCCCAGCTCTTTGTTGGCTTTGAATGCTGCAAAACCATAATTGTAATCACTGTCTTTGCATATCACAAAACCAATGRTAAACAGCAAGAAAAACATGGGGTATTCCTATTTCATTTTCTAAAATAAGTATTTTTGAATATGTTCATATTTAAATGAACAACCCCAGACAGAAAGCATATAAAGTTGTAAAAAAGAATCAGTTACAKGGATAGATATCCAAAGAAATCTCTGCCTTACAGAATCTTACAAAATTACCACTTTGTATCTTTGCAAGTCATGCCACTCTGTTTTTTTAACAGCAACTGGGAGAGTGGATAAAACTCACTGTTCATACAAACAAGTTCCTTACCCTCTCCTGCACAACTTAACTGGAGATTACACTCCCACCTGTTTCAAGGACTGCCTGCAATTATTTGGCTACTTTACAGCAGAGACCAATTTTTCACTTTCTTTGGGTTAAGTTCTCTTTTTYCCCCTGAGGCTATCAGACATATCTCACTCCCTATCATCCCAGAAGTTTTCTGTGTGTATCTCACATAATCTCCTTGCCAGAAACCTCTTCTATTCCTGTCGTGAAAGCTCCATCTGCTTTTCATCCCCTTTCTATGTACCACTTTCCCAGCCAACAACAGACTGCTCTCCAACTACCCCAGGCAATGGGTTCTAGGGGTATTTCCACCCTGCTGCTCATTCCCACACTCCTCTTCTGAGCTGGGCAGGGGTTTAAAAAAAGATATGGAAATATATGAAAGGTCCTAGAAAGCTGTGGAAAGTTCTGAGCAAGAGAGGTATGGTAGAACATTTCCACTGCWAGAGAGTTGGTTTTATCTGTGAGCAGCTCCAGAAATGTGATGTCACCTCTCTGCCAAAGGGCTGCTCAGGCTGCATGGAACACCCTGCTTAATGGCACTGGAAAGTGACACAGGGAAAGGAAGAAAAAAGGGGGAAAAAAAGGAAAAATCAAAACAAGTTTTTTTCCATTACTGCCTAGGAAATTCTCTGAAAAAACTCATCTATTACAGCTTGCATTTAGAAGTTGCCAGACTTGATGATGTCACAAACTTAACACAAAATGCACACAGACCGGTGTRGATGTTCAAATCCTACATAAAAGCAGAACTATTTCTGTCCTACACTGAATAGGAAAATGTTTTTCTCCAATTCTATGAAGTATATTTACATCTTACTACAATAACTATAACAGCTCATTATACCAAGCTCTTTCATCTAGTTCACAAAAAGACCTCATGTTAACCACTCAATTATACCAACCAACAGCTTTAGTAATAAAGATACTCACCATACAAAATATCTGGGCTGTTTTGTCTTCCCATCAAAAGCTATTTTCTCCCGTGCCAGAAAGGCCTGAACATAACCATTACAGAAACAAGGGGTTTATTTTGCAATTTGAAAGCAAATAACTASAGCAACAATAAATGCAGTTAGAAATGCTGCAAATACGATTTTCAGCAGAATTTCTGAAACTCGGGTGAACTTCTGCACAGCTCACTRTGACATGGCAATGTTACACTCAAAAAAAAAAAAAAGAAATAATGACTTAACCACCTTGCCATAAGTGCTAATGAATGATTCTTCACTTCCTGCACAGGAACAAGTGAGACTATGCAGTAAAGAGGGGCCTGAAGCACTTTTTAATCTGGTCACATGGATCCATGAAACACACCTATTAGTACCACATGCCCTCTGGATTACATTTCAGATTTACTGTTCTGCCTTCATAAATGTCACTCATAAAACTTTTGTGCCACTGCCAAGTCAGTCTTGAAAGTTCTTCACTTTTAAGGTTTTAAAAGATAGACAAAATAAAGACTATAATTAAAACTAACATTTTTAAATCAGCAGACATCTTAAAGGTTGACAAGGCCTTCATTTTACGAGAGATTTAAAAAAACTCAGAGTAGAGCCTGGAATCTTCATGTCTAAACCTCTTATCTTTCAACCCATTAGTTCCACACTCATTTCACTCAGTAAAATGAAAAAAGTTCACAATCTGAAGCACAAGGAAGTCTTCTACTGACAAACTTAACTGAAATGTGTTTTCAAAACTGCTCATCTGATGAACARGAACAGAATAAAAACACTTCTAGAAGTATTTTGCAAGTCTTACGTGGTTAAGAACACAAATTGTCACTGAGTATTAGTGATTATTCCTTGAGTCAGAGGCTCTCAAAAACTGACTTGTTGGTGAATGACAAAAAATAAAACATGAAAAGGTTATTACCCCCCCCAAAAAAAAAAAAAAAAAACCAAACCAAAAAACACAAAAACCCAAACAGCAAAACAAAACAAAACCACCAACCTTACAAGTTCCATGAAAGCTGCCTGTAAGATGGACATTATTTAGTGCTGTGCCTGAGGGAAAGATGACTCCATAGGTCCAAAGACAACCTGTTACACTTGGCCTACCAGCACATCAATCAGCACTCCCACATCACTCAGCACAGCTGATCCTGCAGCTTAAATGCACCTTTTCCATGCCCCTTGCCCACTCAGGAGGAGGAGGGAGCAAAGGATAAACTGCTAAGAGGAGTAAAGATAATGTAGGAGCAGTAAACCATGGGTAACTTCAAGGTGACAGTACAAAGACACAAGGCAAATTCACAAGGGTGAACAAAAAAGCTCTTCATCCAGATTTACTACTCAAATTTCTGCTCAACAACTTAAAACTGCAAGACCTACCACTGCTTTCTAAATCCAACAAAATCTGATGATGAAACTACTTCAGACTTAAATATATTTCCATAATAAGTGTTCCAGTAAACAATATTTAAATTATTTCAGTRAACTAAGTGTTTGTAAGAAAATATCATAATTCAGCAATAACAMCACCAGGGAGCTGCAGATGCATCTCCACCACACTCAGCTCAGCTGGTTTATACCCAAATCCATGCATTTGCTTAGGTCCAGCTTCAGTGTTTATAGTTAACTGAAACATTATTTTTTTTCTTGTCAAGCCCTGTCAAATGTTTCTCAGCATTGCAGCAAGACCAGCAGCTCCAGAGGATTCTGGAGGAACACATCCATCCTTCCAGCACAGATCTCAAGTTAGGGAAAGGCACAAGAAAATGAGCAGCATTCACGTGCTGATAATAGTCCTTGTTCCAACTGTARATCCAGAGGATCACCAGGCTTGAATGCAGACTATTATTACTCAGCCAGCTGATCTGAGCTGGCTCACAAAGTCACAAACTCCTGCACAGCATTGGGAACTTAGCACAACTCCCAGGGAAAACATGGAACTACTACAGATCAACAAGATACCTGCGAGTCCTGGAGTTACTGCACTGAACTTCCTGCTGAGCTGAAAATGCCACCTTGCTGATTTATCCTGGGTATCAGTCTGGGGTTTGCTTGTTCCTTTCTGGGATTCTTGGGGGGAAAGATAAGTATGTTGTAACAATGTACAAAGTCTATCTGTGGGCATGGAAATGGAGGGTTAAAATTCACCCTCAATTTCAGGGTATTAATAGTCACCTCTATGTTTATTTCTTGTGTTATTAAAAATACCGACAAATTTCCCACAAATTATTTTTTCTGTCAGAGGATACTCTCCAAATACAATCAAATATTACAAATGGAATTCGCTGAACAGTAGCTCTGTTTTCACTATATGCAAGATTTTTCTCTTCATCTGCTTCATTTGTATCTGACATCACTAAAAGAAAAATCAGAGATAATACAATGTGGAGAACGATAATGAACATGCACAAGGAAATGGGAATTTGATCACTCATGGAATTCAGGCCCTCTTACCACACCCTTTTATTCATTCAAATTTTCTAAAGAGGAAGCAAGAAAAAAAATCCCAAGCCCAGGGGCATGATCTGAATGTTACCAAACCTGCTGACAGCAGGAGAGTCTTTACCAAGTGCACTCTCCTAGCAGCTTCCTCTGGCTAAACCCAGGCTCTGTAAAGTCAAGCCTGTTAGCTCCATCTCTTCCCTTTTCTCTCTATTCCCTCTCCAGGGATCTTACTTTCCAACACTCTGAGAATTAGGCACCAAGTTCCTCAGAACTTTGGAGATACAGGGAATGAGCAAAGGTCATGAAGTACTGTACAACCAACTATCCCATCTAAAACAACACTTCATGGACAAAACATCCTTCTCTAAAAGTCACAGATCTCACATTTTAATTCAGAGGTGACCAAATCAATGAATAATTCATTCTTTCAGGATTTCAATATATTATTATCTACCTGTACCTCCACCCTTAAGTCTGCACTGTTCCCAGCCCTTCCTTGCTATTTCACTATTCCAATTTACACACTAACTCTTCAGTACATCCCCTTTTGCAACACTCTGCTTGCCTGTGTGATCATCTGAAAGGCACAGGATTATGTTGTGGCTGCCTTCCAAGCAGCACCAATCATCTGGAGCACAATGTCGAGCAAGCAACTTGCTGGACTCCATGTGACAAAAAAAATAAAGCATTCTAACATGCTGCAGCAAAGAGTGCACCCCAAACCAAGTTTTCCAGCACCAGGAGTAACAAATGGAACCCTTCTTCTGCCAGCAACTCAACAAGCAGGCCTTGGAGTTACAGCACAAAATGCACTCTCAACACCCCAAGTTTTCATCCTGCCAGGTCAAGACAAAACTTTGCAAAGATTAAAAACAAGGCAGAGTCCTTATTTAAGCCATTAAACACAACGAGTCCCACTCCTGCCAGAGAGCCTGTACTGGTGCAACACGGAAGGAGCAAGGACCCACACACGTGGATTTAACCATGAACAGCAAGAGGACCACGGGAACAATGACAGAGAAAGAAAGTAGCGAGCAGCTCTGGAGTGCACAGACGAGGCATAACGACGCTACTTGCAGAAAACCCCTGCAAGTTATTTCTGTTATTTCCTCAACCCAGACGTGCACTTGGATAAGATCAGGATTAGATTTAGACTTTCATTCTATGAAAAATAAGAAACTGTTAGCTTAAAGTTCCTTTATGTACCCGGTGTTTTTCTAGAAGTCTACTCCCATATTTACTCAATTTCACATAAATCTCAGGTTTTTTTAAAAACAAACCAACAAACCCTACAAACAAACAAACACACACCAACATCCACAGCCCCTTTCTACTTGCRTAAGTTTAGAAGAAAATGTGACTTCTGTGAGTCTCAAAAGTCTGATGGAAACCAAAGACCTGAATTTTTTTCTGCCTTCCAAAGACCTTTAGGCCATTTACATGGTTTTGGGGAACTGACTCASGAGGGGTTTGCTGGGCTGGTTTTAATCTTCGAGGTTGGGTCTAGTCAGGCCCCATTTTCATTCTGAAATAYGGGTATTTGTATAGTTACAAAGATTTTGATCTAACACATATTCACAGTACATTTCTGGAACCAAACCATGTAATTCTCCACACTTAACAGTGAAACTATCTTAAGAAAATGCAAATAAAATTCTAATTGTTAYTTAACTGTAACTTCAGCAGAGAAGTCTGACACTTTTTCTGCTAAGCATAYAGAAAAATTGTACAAGTTTCYTAAACTATGTGAAAGGACTAATTAGTAAGGRGCACTTTCAYACTGGYTTTATGTCCTTTTTTCATSCTATTTTCRGTTTTTCAAGTAAACTGTTGCATACAACATCCAAGAGAGCTATTACATGRGCCATGTTCTTTGAAATGCTTGACTTAGTARGCTGAAACAGATCTGAATGGTAGAATTCAACCATGTGTGAGAATTCGGTTGTGCCTTCTCACCAGAATCGAGCCAGAATCTTGGTAAAATGAAATGCGTAGCTTTACCGTACAAAAAGCTCGAGAACTTATCTTTACAGATTCTGCAATTCACAAATAAGGAACTCTGATTCAAAGATGACTCCGAGCCTCAAAATACTAAGCTTCATTTCGCACTAGGCATGATTATTACTTGCGCACACGTAATGCAGGAAAGGCTGATCTCATTTTAGCAAACTCGATTTTTTCCCCTCATGTTTTAAGAGGTTTTCGCTCCGTTTTCTGCCGCTAGAGCAGAGACCCTGTTGCGGGCGCAGGTAAAACCGCATCCAGAGAGACGCATTTCGCATCCCGAAGCTTCAGTACACCCCACCTGCACAAGACACAAGACCTGAAGAACCCCGAAAGCACCACCTGAGAAAAAATCCGCAGCTTCCGAGCAAAGAGGCCCCCGCAGCAGGAGGAGGAGGCAGCGCCCGGCGGGGCCGCTCGGGGCTCTCACGGATCGGCGATGGCCGGGGAGCTCCCCCTCCTCCGCAGGCAGGGACGGGCTGCSCTGCCCGGGGGCCCGCGGAGCAGGGGCGGGGGCCCGGCACAAGTTGGCCGGAGAAACCTGTGGCTGCCGTGACACCCCCGCGGCCGGGAGCGGGGCGGCGCCCGGCGAGCGGGGGCTGCCGAGGCGGGGACGCGCCGCTCTGCCCGGGAAAGGGGCACCGGACACACTGACCTGTCCTCCGAGTCCATGCGGCTCAGGGGCTCCCCGTCCGAGGACATCTCCAGGCTGCCCCGCCGGCCCCCCGACGTGGCGCTGCCGCAGCTGCTGCCGCCGCCCGTGCCGGGGCCGGTGCCGTATCCCTCGTCGCCGCCGCTGGACACGCTGCTGGAGCTGCTGCCGCCCCCGCCGCCGCCGCGGCCCGGCCCGTCCTCCTGGCTGCCCCGGGGGCCCTTGGGCTCCTCCTTGGCGTCGGCCTCGCTGCCGCCGCCGGGGCTCGGCGAGCGGGTCTCGTCGCTGCAGCAGCCGCTGCTCGTGCTGCTGCTGCTGCTGCCCACCAGGCTGCTCTCCTCCTCCTCGCCGCCCTCCTCCTCCTCTTCCTCCTCCTCGTCCTCGTCTTCGTCCTCCCCGTCCCCGGCCTGGCTGGCGCTCTCCGGGCTCGGCTCCGACATGCTCTCCGCCTCGCCGTTCAGCAGCAGCAGCGGCTCCGGCTCCGCCGCGGCCGAGGACGAAGGCGGCGGCGGCGGCGACGACG
>CADDXX010000584.1:412888-430823 GCA_902810485.1 Alauda arvensis
CCGTCAGAGAACAGGTGATTCTACAACTTGCAAAAGCATCTACATCATTTACATTTGAATACCGTGATAAAAGCTCAAAGGAGGAGACTCCTGTTAGGAAATCCTTTGGAGAAAAAAACACCTCATTCACTTGGGCTTTGCGGGTGGATGTTACTCTRTCCTTCACACAAAGAGTTTCTGATATGCTCAGTCTAGCTTGGTATGATCACCTTCCATACTTTAAAGCTCAGACATTTGTGTTGAGGAATCAACAGAGTACAAACTAATAAAATAAAATTTTAAAAAGCTGGTAGATAAACCTGTTCACAGTCAAGGATTCCAAGCAGAAGCACTAGTTCAATGCCAAACAACTTGTAGGCACAGCAGAGCAGGGAGAAGAAATGAAGATTTTATTGTCTTACCTCAGAAACACCAGGGTGCAGGGCATTCACACTGACAGCAGGATCAGTAACAAGCACACTCCGGAGAAGWAGTTCCTTCTTTTCTTGATTCACAGCAATTTCGCTGTTTTGTGGGGTTTTCTTGAAGGACACTTAGGTGAGATCACCAGAAGATATGYGTAAGGCAGGTTTCTTGAGGTTTTYCCCTAACTTTGATCAGCATTATAGTACTATGATACACAGTACACAAGCAAAACACTTCAAAACAGCAAGAAAGGCCTATAAAGAAAAATTAAATAGGCCTGAGGTACAGGAAAGGTGGCATCCAGTCTTCCACCTGCTGGGATACCAGCAGAGATTCTGTAAAGCCAAGCATTCGGTCCCTGAGCTCCCTTCTCCAACCCCTGCCCCCCCATGCAGGAAATTCCTGCTGCCTGCACCTCATGACTCACCTCGCTCTGTWTTCTGCCTACTCAGCAGCCTCTGGAAACTGCACCCTTCCCTCCTTTCTGCCCCACCCTTCCCCATCCAAACTCAAGCTCTGGAGGAAGAGGCTGCCATCTCTCATCGCTTGCAGTGAGCAGCCGGCGCTGGGTTCTCACCCTGCTCTCCAGACGGGGCTGAAATTGCCTCATGATGCAATTGGGACCCCACCCTCTCCTGCAGCGCCCGGTTAATTCTCCCTTTAAACTCGGCTTCCACGCTCTTTTCTTTTTAAAGCTGCCTTTAATCTTCGTCCCGTACTGTCTGCTTGGAAACCATGAGTGTAAGAAATTACAAGCCACGCTGAGGTTGGGCCAACCAGAAGGCTGCAGGGAATGATGTTGGGAAAGGGTCCTTCTTCTCTCCCTTGGGGTGTTGAGCCCTCTCTGGGGTTGTAATCGGCTTTGAAAAGCACTTTGCAGCAAAGTGAATTCCTGATGCTGCTCGGGACCTTCTTCCCCCTGTGCCCTGCCCCTGCTTTGTGTCACGCTGATCTGCTGCCTCTTCTCTGGTGCCAGCACAGCTGTCCCTGAAATTCCTGCCATGATCTAGACCAGGGAGCTGCTTTTAGTGGTAACTAGGAGGAGAAAAAAAAAAAAAAAGTCAAATGGCATTCTGTTCCTGTTAGGTCATGAAGCTTCAGAAAACTCCAGACAGCTCAGTCAAATGTAACACTCTGGGGATGGGGAAAAGAGGAACAAAAAATGTTAAGGTGACACAAAGGACCAGGTGTTACTTCAGGAATGGAAAGCCCCATTCTGTCATTCTGGAGCTCGTCCAAAAGCACATCCTGACATTCATTCTGTTTGCATTCGTGGTAAACTCCTGCCAGCCCYGTGGAGATGAGGGTGTCTCTGCTTTGAGCCATCTATAAACACAAACAGTGAGAGGAAGGCCATGTTCCACAGATATTCTGATGTAACTGAAGGGAATCAGGTACCTTACAAGTAGATGGAACCTCTAAAAAAAATGCAAATTGGTGCTCAATTTCTTGTCAATTTAGATTGAAGGAAAACGGGAAATGCAAAATAATAAAGCCTGAAATTTTCTTGTGAGTGAAAGATAAAAAGCTGTGAGTTCAAGGCATTAGAGGGCCTTGTAAAATGGTTCATTGATGTGCTCTACAGATTGCTGCAAAACCTGAAATATAAGCACAGAATTTCAAGTAGATACTATTCAGCTGTGATATCCTATTAGTTATTACAGATACCACTGAGAATGAACTCGGAATGTGCTTCAGAAGCAAAAGCTCCTCACAGAACATTGGCACTGGTATAGCTGAATATTAATCCTGCCACCCCATGCCTCTCAATTTCTGTGACTTCCAGGGACTTGCATGAGTATATGCTAAAAATGCATTGTGCTTTTCTTTGAAAGTATTGGGRAAGTTTTTCAAATGCCACAGKGGAAAATTTAAATAACTGRTGCARTRTATYATATGAACAGGTAAAACAKTAACAAGCAAATAGAGCATCTTTTYTCTGTCATCAGTATTGTCAGTATTTTTATTTATGACTAAAAACCCTACATCAATTATCAGAAATTCTTTTCCTCYCAAAGTATCCTAAACCTCCTTGTGTACATTTGCTTTTTGGCACAGTTTGCTCTTTTTGCAGTAAAGGCAACCAAAATTTGTAAGTCTCAGAAGAATCATCCTTTAATGCTGTAATTTAGATTCATTTCAGCCAGCAATAATTAAAATATTTGCTTCCAGATCATAGAGTCTTTACATGCTGGTAATTTGGGGGATTGGTTTTCTCAACATTCTTGTGTAAAAAACAGAGCTGGGTTCCAGCTTTAAATGAAGGTGTGTGCTCAGCTGAGCACATGGAGAGGGTTGTCACCATATGTCCATTTATTTTCTTTCACAGTAAAACCAGGGGAGGTCATCCCCAACTGAGGGGACAATTCTGCACAAGCACACTAGGCAGCAAATCCCTGGGGTTTTTTTTCCCTAAAAATATAGATGTGAAGAGCAGAGGCTTTTTTTGCACACAGGGAAATTCCTTTTCAAAAACCATAAAAGTAATCAAGATCTTGCATGTTGCAAAACCAAACAGAAACACATAATTAATTGCATGCTAATTAAATACAAATCACAGCTTGGAAAGAGTACAAGTTCACAACAGCTCTTCTGTGTTCTAGGATTACTTAAAAACTCCCCTTCTTCAGCTTGTGGTAACTCCCCTTCTTCAGTTTGTGGTGAGTAGAATATGGGTTTTCCATGGAACAGTTTTAGATTTCCTTAAATTAATTTCTCGTAAAGTTTAAGCTAAAATCCCCTATAAATCTAGTTATAAAGTTTGTGTGCCTTTTTGGGTCAGTTTTTTTTTTTTCTCTCTCTTTTCTTGAAAGCATCTCCTGTCCTCCCAAGATCAAGCTCTTGTGAACACGTGTCCTTCCAAACAAAGTTCTCAGCTTCCCAGAACAGGCTGTGGTGGGCCCAGCAAGGGGCCCTGAAGATAATTTAGGGAGTGGAGCATGTCAGATGAGGAGAGGCTGAGAGAGCTGGGACTGTTCAGCCCCAAAAGGTGAAGGCTCAGGGGGATCTTATCAAGGTATAAATGTCTGAGAGGGGAAGTAAAGAAGATGGAGCCAGCCTTAGTGGTATCTGGTAAGGGCAAGAGTCAATGGTCACAAACTGAGATGCAGAAAATTAATCCTATCTAAACATGAGAACAAACTTTTTCACTTTCAAGCAGTGGAAAAGATTGCCCAGAGAGGTTTCAGAGAGCATCTCTGTGAAGTTATTCAAACCACATCTGGTCCTGAGCAGCCTGTTCCAGCTGTTGCTGCTTGGAGCAGGGGGCTTGCACTCCATGATATCCTGAGGTGCCTTCTGACCTTAACTTTGCTGTGATTCTGTAAAATTGAGCTATTATTCCCATGTTACACAGAGACACAGGCTTTGCAGATTTAGCAAAGTGAGTGAGCTTTTTTCTGGGTTCCCAAATATCACCACACACCCTGGCTTTGCCCCAGCCTGACGTGGGGGTGAAAATCAAATTCCCACCACTCCTGCCTTGCAGCACACTTTGTAAAGATGGGAGGAGAATCCTGGTTGGGAGCCACAGCAGCTGAGCTGAGCTCTGTGATGGGACCAAGCCCTGAGTCCCTGCAGGCAGGTTTGGATGCAGCCTGAAAAGACTGATGGCTCCATTCAGAATTCCCACGATAGCACAGATGACAAATGCAGGGTCCTGCTGCATCCCGTGAGATTAGAAATGACAAGTGAGATTACGTGTTCTCCRTGATTGCCAGATCTTGGCAGGCTGGAGACTTAAAGGAGAGAGGTTATCCTTAAGAGAGGCATTTATCACATGCTCTGGCCAGCCTTGGGTAAGATACTGTCTTGGAGAAGGTGTCAAAGTCCAGATTTCCCAAAACCTTAGCAGCTGGACAATTCATCTTCTCTCCCCACTGCTCTGATTACGTTACAAGAAAAATTCAGGTCATGGGAGGTTTATCAAACAGCTAGAGATACACACAATTAGTTTATTGAAATAAGATTTATTATTTGGTAGGCTTGAGCACAGGCAAGCACATGAATTTCAGGTAAGTTTTGAATTGCAACCAAAGACATGAATTGCCATTATTAGGGCATTCAGTGCACAGAGAAGTCGTACTCAAATTAATCAAAACTAATTCAACAATTACAAAACCAGCAGGATGACTTCATTGTCGCCTGCCACTAATGACAAATGTTTATTACAGATAGTGTATTTGTCTTCTGAGCTATTAAAACACCGTTTGCTATTCATAACTCCCCAAACCTTTCCTGTAAGATGAAGGATCCATCATGTTCATGGAAAATAAGCCAAGCTTGTAGAAGTACAGCAGCCCTCCCTATTCTCAATCAATCAAATCTGAGAGAGAGAGAAAGAGAGAGAGAGAGAGAGAGAGGGAGAGACTGATGAGAACAACCTACTTTTCTGTGCGTGGCATTCACTGAATGTGAAAGGGGGTTTCAGCAGGACCGAGAAAGTAGCTGTTGTCATGACAGCACTGGGAAGCCCAGGGACTGAAAAGATCTTCATCAGCTCACTGCTGCAGTTCTGTGCCAAAGGAACTGTGCTGCCTGTCTGCACGCTGACAACAGAGCCAGGGGAATGCCTGCTTGTCAAACCTCSSTGGTTTTACTCYGCAAACTTCCCCACTCCTGGCCTCTGAGGCTGGAGTGCAGTTGCAGTCTGGCAAAAATGGATCTCTGCTCCCCTCCTCCTTCCCCTTCAATACTCCCCACGTTTCTCTCTCTGGTTTAACAAGGGCAGCACCCAGCCTTCTTGCRCTTTTGCCACAAAAATGCCATGCTGGAGGCAGCAGTAGCTGTAAAAAAAACCGAATCAAATCCCAGCCCATCCTGCAGCCCAGCTCCATGGATGTAGTGACTGCCACTCCTGCATCCTCGGTGTGAGGATGTGGAGCTCACCTGGCAGCTCTGGGGCAAGAGGCTGAGGATTTCTGTGGCAGGATCTGCTYCTTGACCAGGGTGGGATGTTACCTGCTCAGCTCTGGCCACTCCAACCCCAGTCAATGCATTATTTTTCACACTGAGTGAGGCAGCCTGCTGTCTGTGCTCACTGCAATCACCACAAGCACCAGTTTTGGGAGAACTGTTCCATTCCCAGTGGAGTTTTCTTTTACAAAAATGACGTAAAAATAATTGCTGCATAGGTGAGAGCCTCATAATTTAGACAAGAAAAGAGAAACTAAGGTCTTTTTGGCTGTGCACATATTGATCGAGTTCTGGTGCTTCTTGTTTGAAGCAGTGGGAAATGAGAACATTTGGAAACTTGTGTTATGCCCCCACTGATGGAATGAAAACTGAGATGGAGTGCTTCACACCCAATCTTGCAACAGCCACCTCTATTGCAAAGGAAATGATCAGAGATGGGTGCTCTCAGAGGAGTTTTACAGGATTTGTCTGAAACTTTGGCATCTCTGATATTGATTGCAAAAAATTCACATTGACCTCAGACTGTCAAACTCAGCCTGAGAGCTGGGGCACGAAGGAGTTTTGAGGAACTCACAGCAAATCCTGATATTACTGATGGCTGCTGCTGCACAGGACAGCCTGAGTTGCACTGTATTCAGAATTTCACCCTCCATCAGCCAGAATTTCAATAGTTCAGAGGTCCACTCTCTCAGGAAGCCTGGAATTCGTGGCAGAATTGGGAGATGTAGATCCTAAATGAGCTCAGTGCACTGATGATGTGCCCTGTGGATGCACTGCTTGTCCTCTAATAGGCAAAGCAGCCATTCCCCTCTCCTGATTTCTCCTGAATTTTGTTCCCAGCTCCAAACAGCATAGGGGTGGGCAAAGCATTTTAGCATGTGGTTATGCAGAAATTTCTGCATGGTTAGGATATGCTTAAGAGAGTCTCTTTCCCAGGACTGCTCTGAGGTGCAGTTGTTTGTCTTTGAAGCCTTCCAGTGAGAGCTGCTGTTAAACCCACACGTGGAGTGTTCTCAACAGGGATGGGCCTGACTTTTAAGGAAATACTGCTTTTGAGTCTAGTCAGTCTTTTAAAACAGCTTTTTCATTATGTGCTTGATGATTTTTGCCTAGTGACACATACAAACTGTATTCAAGAAACCAATACTATCTAATACATTTTGTAGGCAGATCAGTGCCCCAAAACAAGCTCAGAAAACACTGAAGTTGTAGCAGTAAAAGGGGCACTATATTCTTGGCAAGTCGTTGCTGGAGAGGCATACTGTCAGCAGCAGGTTGGCTTTATATTGCCAAATATTTATATCAATAAATATTATTCATATAAACATTTATATTTAACTGGATAATTTATCAGAACCATCATCTTTGCAGCTGAATTTCTGTCTGGGTTTGGCAGTGCTAAGCATTTGTTTCATCTCAGTGAAAAGTGGATTTGGCTATTTTAAAGCCTGGAAAACACAGGAAACTTTTCAGAGCAAGGTGAAAAAGAGCTGATTTTAAACGTGGTGAATCTTACATGTCTTCACATAAAACTGGGGGCTCTTAAATTGAGGAAGCTATTTGATTTAGGCTGTGCTAGTGCATAAGAGGTACAACAAAGAGGGATGTGTTACAGAAGTGGAACTCAGGCACTGAAAGCATGAAGGTACCAGCTCTGCAGAGAGCAATGACCTACTTCTGCCTTGCTTCTTCCAAGGAAAATCCTTTGGCACCACTTCAGGCCATGGTTTTCTGTTCTCCCCGCTATCTTGAGGACCTGATCTCACACAAAAGTGCCTCAGACACGTTCACATCCCAGTTTCTCAAGCCCAAGTTTCATGTGGAGAGGAAGCAAAGCAGCCAATTTAAAATGGGACTTTACAGAGAAAAACCCCAAATATTTTCCTCACCATCCTCAATAAAACATCAATAAAGTGCTGGGCCAATGTCCATGAGGCACTTGTGTTTCATTTTTTTTATAACAGCACCTATTTTGGAGGTGTTCTGCATATTAATCCAGTGAGATTTTGGGACTTTTTTATATTGCAGTAAGTGATCTCAGTCCAGCACCTGCACTGCACTGTGGTAACTCCTTTTGGCATATTGCATGCATGTTTCTTTCCATGACATGCAGCATATTCTCATCAGCTCATGTTCTACAGTAAAACCTCAACAACTCCGTTTACATCAYGCCTAACAAAGAATGACAAAATAAACGCTGCTTTAAAAGCCACATAAATATTGAAACACGGAGCATTTGGAAGTTACTCCCCCCCGTCCCCGATCTAATTATACTATTAATGAGCAACATGCAGGATTTCGTCTGAGATGGAGGAACCACAAGAGATCAGATTCTCACACAAATTCTCTCCCGTGCCGTCGTGTTTGCAGTGTGAGCGTGTTTAACTTCGAATCGTCCAACCTGAAACCGAGAGGGCTGTTCCCATCTGGGCTCAGATCTGCTGCATCAACACAAATTCTGTTGTCCTGGTTATGTCTTGGTTAGGCCAAGAACACATTTTCTCTGTTTTGCAGTCATTTGTCTTGCGGTTCCAGCGTAATARGATCGTCCCCGTTTTAGCTTTAATTGTTGTGTGCACCATTAAGCAGCAGCATCACGATACTTAAAAGTCACTTCGTCTTTCCATCTGCTGAAGCAACTCCATTTTATGGGCAAAGGAAGGCTCTGAGATGTGGCTGCAACCTTGCAAAGGAACCTGTTTATGCAAAGTCCTCACAAGAACTCCTTTCATTTAGGTTAAAGGATCAAGTCCTTAACATTTGAAAATACACAATAAACACACAACACTGCATCATTGAGTAGGAAGGTTAATAAAAATACAGCCTGGCATTAACATTAAAAAGGCTCTAAATTTTTTTTTCTTCACAGGTAATTAGTTCACACAATGAAATAATCTCCCTTCTTATCCTGGAAACACATGCATAAAACAGCTCCGATAACATCATTTACATACGGGCTGCTGCATCCGCATGTTAATGTCTGGCAGTGAAAAGTTCAGACAAGTTTGTAATCCCCGATTTCCTGCGCGTGCTCAGCACCCAGATTCCCAGGGGGGAAAGAGAAAGGGATACTAAATATTCCCGAGATGACAGCTCAGCTGCAGCCCCGCCACATCTGGACAGCTCGCAGTGTTACAGAGTTTCTCAGACCGCGGCGTCTTTGACACTCCTGGACTTGCTTTTTTTTAAACTCATCTTGGTGTTTGTCCCTTTTGTCATCACTCCTGGCCATGGCCATCACCCTAAGCCTATTGTGCCGCTCTGTCGGCGCTGCTCCGTGGCGCGGTGAGCCGCATTCCCATCTCCAGCGCCATCGTGTCACCCATCAGCGAGCGCTGCCTTTCATCCCTTCCAGCCCCCGGACAATGGCAACCACGCCGTGAGGACAAAAGGGCCGGGCAGAGCGGGGAAAAGGAGGGAAGCTGCAGTGGGAAGGCAGCAGCAGCAGCTGCAGCCGGGCTAACTTTGTTCTGTGAGCACTTGAACTTGCGCTGGTGACAACATCCGTGCCCTTCATCTGCTGCTCCCCCTCCCAGCACAGCTTCTCTGCCCTGGGCAGGCAGCTTGGCTGTTCCTGCATCAACAGGTACCAGCAGTGCTYTCCCAGCTGCAGGAGAAAGGGAGGGCTGGGGGAGGGAAAAGCCTCCTCTTTCCAAAACACGAACCCAGCTTGCTGAGCATCCTTCAAACCTCCAGCTCCTCCAGCACCTCTCGGAGGAGCCCGTCCGTTCAAGCGAGCAGAAATCCGGTTTGCTGCATTGCAAGATGCACTTCCAGCACCCAAGGGTTTGGGGATTCCCTGCAAAAGCTTTAGCTRGGATCACTCCCGTACACTGCCATCCTCGGAACAGTTTGGGGCCATCAGCTCACACACCCCTCACATACCGCCTGTGATTATTGCCTGAAAATGTTGTAAAAGTGAGAGGTTCTGTTTGCAGGTGAAGTAACTGCAGCGCTCCAGCCAGGGGAGGATGGATGGCAATCCGTGTGGAGCGCTTCTGTGGAATAGGCACGGCTCAAAGCCAGGCTTTGGAGTCCCACCTTTTACAAACACGACCCAGCTGTGCTCCTTGGGCTCCACGAGATTTTAATGAGGCAAAAATGATCGAAATGTCATGACCTCTGCTCTCCCTTGTCCTAAAATSTGGATGATGGAAATGAAGTGGGGCTTAGCTAGGTTATGTTTAGCTGATCACACAGAATGGAGTAGCTTTAAGATCATGAAATAAAAGTTTTTTGAGGTCAGAATAGTTATTCCTCCAATCAGCTTACATAAGCAAGTGTAGTTTTCTCAGCGTTATAGTTCAGGAGTATTAACCAATTCTATTAACCAATTCCTCTTCACTGAGGCAATCTCCTAAATGGCTGAGGCTGGCTGGTTAATTTGTAGCTGCTTCCTTGTAAATAGTGGCCAGGATTTCACACATTACCCAGGCACTTTGTCTTTATTAAAAATATTTATTATTTGTAGGCACAATATACTGGAAGCAGTAGTTACAAGATACTACGGGTCTGTTGGCACAGGCTAAGAAAACAGCCAGGAATGTTATTCAAAGGAGATTTTGGTTTCCAGGCAATTTCCCTGCTCACAAAATGACACCTTCAGCTAGACCCGACTCCTACAAGCTGCCTTCCTTGCAGTACCAGCCCTTGCATGTGCAGACTCTCCGAGACACTCTCCAAAAACCAAACACAAAACAGCATCAGGAAACATTCCTCAGAAAGTTCAGCTGTCTTTCCCCCCCCCTCTGTCTAGATATGACCATTTCAGTGTATAAAAAGAGTAAACCCAACAGCCATTAACAGCTGTTTCCTTGCCTGGTGGATGAACACACTAAAGAAAAAAAAATCATTCCTCTTTAAAGCTAAAACATCTGAAACAGCCTCCATGTTCTTGCTGACTTGGGAATTTACCAAGAAGAAAGTTGCACAGTATGAAGCACTCAACTACACGTGTAATCAGTGTCAAGACTCACCAGAAATTCATATTGTAAAGRGGTGATTTATGAGTCGAGATGCTGAATTTGGCAGTCCTTTTTTTCCCCCCTAATTGCTTTGAAATGCATTGTCAATTAATGACAATTTTCTCAAATAAATTTTTAGGGATTTGTTTGTACCTACTAATTATTTTATTTCTAGTAGGGCAACTGTTACTTAGAAATTTCTTTTTTTTTTTCCTAAATAGAATCCATTGCTGAAATTAAAGGGGTTTCACATGCAAGTTACTTGGAAATGTTGGGTGCCTCTCATGATGTGCTCTGACTCAATCTTTCAGGATGATAAGCACCTGCAGATTTTCACCATTTCACTGATTGCCTGGATCCAGCTGCTCCTGCAGGGACACACAGCTGGGGTGTGGATAAGGCAGTTTTTTCCTCCACATAAGGAATGCAGGGTATTTCACACATCGGGCTGTGATGGATTTAAAGATGCAGAAGAGAGTCCAGAACAGCACCAGTCACTTCACTGACACAGACCAGATAACCACAGATGAGGATGAGGTGTTTTTCTGAAAGTTTTCATTGGCCAAACACTTCAGGGCTCTAAGTAAATCTTCCTTATTCTACATATAAAATTAAACATGCAGAGTCTGCTCTTTTTTTTTTTTTTTAAACTCATTTCACCTTCAAAAGAACAAGAGGGTGTTTCCATTTTTAGCCTGAAATACTTTGAAGTATTCCCGTTCTGTAGAACRGGGATCTGGATAGAATTGGACAAAAAGAAAAAAATTAATTCCTTATTTTCCTTTTAGTTTCAGTAATAAAGAAGTTAAYGATCCCACATCTGGTTCTGTCCAGACACAATCTACAGCAGCCCACTGAAAACAGCATCATTTGCTTGTAGTTTTACTTTTATCCCAAACAGAGCCTAATCCAGCCCAARTAAGTGTTCTTACACACATCCCTGGCCAGACTGCCACATGAGGCAATTGGCAACCTSTGTGCTGGTGTCACCCAGAGCTGCAATCAGGAGCTGCTTGCAGTTTCACCACACCAGCCAGATAGTATTTACACAGACCTTAAAAACATTTTGTTTGGCACACCACAGAATGAAGAAAGGCCACAAAAAAACCCCCCCAAAAAACCCAAAAAAACAAACCACCAAAATGAACAAACAAACAAAAACCCACCCCAAAACACCCCAAAAATCCAAAACACCAAAAAACCCCAAACCACAAAAACAAAACAAAAAAACCCCCCACCGACCCAAAATCTTCATTCCACAAGTAGCATTTGGATGCTGGCACATCTGGAACAGCTGGGTAAGAGGTTGTGTGTGTCAAGTTCAGAAGGCAGCTGCTTTYAGCCTTCATTTTGGGCCAGGCTTTTGTTTGCAGCCACCAGTATATTCCATTTTATTTTGTAGCAGCTTCTTCAGTGTTCCCATATGGACAAGGCAAGCAGCTCCTAGRATATACCAGCAAGCATATAGAATGTTCTTTAGAAGAAATGAAGGCCAGATGTTGCTTTGTTATYTCCATGTGCATCCTTAAAAAAGTCAGATGAAGTTGTTTCAGATATATTATTAAAAGGTACAGGCAATTTGTTTAAATGTCAACTTTCTAAAGGACAGAAAAGAACATTTTAACTTAGGATTCAAACTGAARTAAGATTAAGCTACCCTAAAATAGCTTCAGAAAATAATTACAGCACAMTGCAGGATCACAGGGACAAAATAGTACGGTGCAGAAAAGACATGATGAGCCATTTCTGAGATCTGAATGTGTACTACCTATGATTTATTAGAAAAGGAAAAATAAAACCCCTCCACCTTATCTTTAAAAGATAATGAAAAGTTTGAGGTAAAGACTTATACAACAGCACCACTGATTAAAGGTCTTCTATTCTGCTGCTTTGCTCACCCAGGGTACAAYTTAAGCCACTAGTCTAAGTGCTAAAGAATTTAATAAATCTATTACTGAGAGTAATTAATTCATGTTTTTCATGTATGTACTCCTAGTACCCCTAGTGGATCCAGCAAGGTGGGTAAGAATCCTGTCACAGACTGTCCAATTAATGTGATTTCAATTGAAATGTGCAATTTTATTTTTTTTTCTGATTTCCTGAAAACAGAATTATTGGATTCATTTTATGACACATTTTTCTGAGGAAATGTGAACTGMAGACTACTTTTTCCACCTCAGTGATAACACAAAAACAAGGTTTGGGTTTCAGCTGCCTGGGGAGGTCTTTCTCTTTGAGCCAGTCCACCACATACAAAAACTGCCAAGACACCAACTATAACTTTTTGAGTAATGTCACTTTATTAAGGGACTTAAAAGAATCACATTCTCTCGTAGCCTTGGAACAATGCAAATGGTGAACAAAAGACAAAAATAGATGTAATTGGTTCTGAAAAGCATGAACATCTGTAGAGAATGTGCTGCATTATTCCTAAGGACTCCTGCTTTTGAAAAAAAAAGCACTTTCCATATATACAAGTGTCAGTGCAATAGCCAATAAAGCAATCAGTCAGAAATATAAAAATATCCTAGGTACAAACTTAAAATAGATGTTTGAAGGCTGACCATATCAGTATTCTGATATTTCTATATCTCAGGAGTACGATCACTGGGATGAGTTATTCTGATGAGGTAAGAAACAGTAAATGCTCTGTGATAACACAAAGCCATACATTTATTATTCTTTTTTTTTCCATAAGACAAAAAAATAGAGCACCCAATGAAACTCCAAGTCTTTGCAGCAAGTGCCCACAGGAAGTGAAATGATAACCTGTGATCATTATTACATTCCTGCATCATTCACCTTGGCTGTCTTTGCCAACAGTTCTATCAGCAAAACTTGCTCATTCTCCCCACCTTGCCCAGCTCCAGTATGAACTGCAGATTTAGCAAACCAACAACTGCTTCAGACACAGACAACATCTATAAATGGCCAAAAATCACTTAGTCATTCTTTCCTCCATTGGTTGCAATTCTTTTCTTGGCAGCAAGAGCAGAGATTGCAGAACTTGACAGCAAACAGCTCTCTCTAGAAGGGTTAGGGAGAGAACAGGGTGTGTCCTGTTTGCTTTACCTCAGGTGTTCCAGTGATGCCACTGAACTTAAGCCTTGGTTGGTTGAGGAATAAAATCACATTGCTCTTCTTTTGCTCTGTCTTTTGGAGGGGAAGGACGCACTAATTTGGGGCTGCTGTCCCAAAAATAGAGGGTGCTGTGGTAACTTTTCAGCTCAATGCTGACTGCATCATCATTCATTTTTCCTTCAGCCACCTCTTTCACTGTGACCCCTCCAGGTTCTGCTGCTGAATTCTGATCCCTGTTTTTTTACTCTTCAGAGAAAATGGCAGAACAGCAGGTAGCCAGCCAACAAACTGGATCATTGTGGCAAAGAGCACCAGGAGAACTGGAGGCAGAGCTGGGAGTGCCAGAAGAATCCAATAAACACCAACTCCTACTTGGGGAGAGGGGCAATAGTAAAGTAATTTCAATCTGTGTGACAGTATCAGGCACTCCTCTATGGAAAAGCATCATGAATTATATACTTTCTAGAACAGCAATATAAACTGGATCAGGATAGGATTTGTATGATAAAAAGAGCACAACAGCAGCTGGCAGCTGCCTTCCTGTGAAACTTGCCTTACCACTTATGGCACACACTTGCACTGAAGCACACAGCAGTTGCCTGAACCTGCAAAAGATTCCTTAGCTTTACATCCTAGATTCAAAAGCTTTCCCTGAAATATTTTTGTTCTTCTTAATTCTTTGCTAAACTTCTTTTGTCTCAGGCAAATTCTGTGTGAGACAGAACAGTGAAGCTGCCAACATCTGTAGTGTGACAACACCTGACAGATTATTTCAGCTTTTCTTTCAGTTTCCATGCAGATGCCAGAGCCTCCAGGAATCATCACACTTCTCTCCTTAACCCCACTGAACTTGGCAATCAGTTTGCAAATATTGAATTACTGCTCACCACACCCCACTYGCACAGGCTATTGCCTCCCGTGTAAACAGGCAGGGAATGGAGGCACAGAATGACTAAGTGATTCTTCCAGTATCACAGCACGAGTCTGGGAGAGCCAGGAGCTGAACCTGTATTTCTTGCATCTCAGTCTCAGGTTTGTCTGYTTTGTTCTGTGCTGCAGCCTTAATTCTTTCCTGAAGAGGAAGACTGGGATCTCTTAAGAGTCTGTCACTGCTACTCTGGTTGACAGCTGACGTTGCCAGTGGGATGGGAATTGTTGCATTCCCCACATCAAAAGGTGGAACACAGTGTGACCTCTGTGACAGCTGGAAGAAACACTAACCATACAAGTCCTTAAGAACATCAACATTTATTTAATATGATATAAAAGAGAATGGGATATGAACATTGGTATTTGAACAATAATAAGTGGCTTCTTATACTTACATCGTATGTGCTCATTGTATAATATATACACAATGAACATAATTACATTTGTACACAAACTAAGTACTGGAATTGAAAACCTGCTTATTGCTGTACACACCCTAACCCCATGAAGGAAAAGCCCAGTACCTCAAAATACCTACACTCCATTTTAGTCAAGAAAAAGTAACCACTAACAATTAATGTCTATGTTGACAGAAGTGTGGCAGTAACTGCTGACATTGCAACCTGACCAAGAAATCATTACAGCAGAAACAGGACATCTTTTACTAAGCAATAATAAAAATGGCACATTTTAAATATATCTATATGTATATATATATATAAAAATTTTACAAATAAATCRTTAAAACAATAAATTGTAATGTTTAGAAAGTGGAAAACAAGGTTCAGTGGTGATATGTGAAATCAACCGAGTTATGCACCTAAAAGAAGCCAAAAAAAAAAAGTAAACTTATATGATCCATCATTAAAAGAACATTAAATTCTGAAGAACAGCAAATAAAGTTCTGACTGTAGGCTGCACATTAAGAAGAGCCTTTATTTTATGTGCACAGAAGTTGTAGCAGCAAGCTGGTATCAGGAGAACAATCTGAAGGTTGTTGAGTGTACACGTGGGCCATTTAAAGCTCTCTTGGAATAAACATTTTCCAGGAAGTGAGAAAACGATGCTCTGTGGCCAAAAGCATCAGAACTATGAATTTCATAGATTTAAAATATACTGTACAATATCTTCTCATATTTTTTCATAGGTCAGGTCCATACATCTCAGGCATGAATTGTTTCAACAGAAGCCGTTAGTGCTGAAAGACAGACACAGATTAAGTTACTCTATTTTAGCAACAGGATATTGTCCAAAGAACTCAGGGGATTAAACACAGCAAAGAATTCCTGACCTCATCCTAGCAATGGAGGTGTAGAACACAATAAAATATCTTAGAAATCAGTTATTTCCATCTGTTTTCCTGATTAATAACACTGCTGTCAAGATATTTTGACAGAAAGAAGCAAAACCAAGATTTTTTTTTTCAAATTTACACCACTTTGAATGAAGATCTTTTTACTCTGAGAGTTTTACCCTGTTACACATGGTCACCTCCAAATGCTCYTCACCTAAACCCAGTAATAACAGCAAAGATATTAAATAATCTTAGAAACACCAGGCACATTTTGAAGAGGGATGCAGAATTACTGAGTTGCTACACTGTACTTGCAGCAAAGTCCAAATGCTCCACCCAGAGCTTGCTGTATTTTGGTCACTSCTGCAAGGATTTCTATAAATAACTTTTAACAGTTCATTGGTAAAAATGTTCCTGAGCTCTGAATCCAGGTGCTGTATAAAATTTCATTATCCAACCCCTCCATTACTCAGTGCAAATGCAAGGCTTAAAATCCAACAGTACACACAGAGATTTGTCTCTGCAAAAACAAGGGCTGTGACAGAAAAGGAGCCTTGTGTTAAGGGGTTTCTCCTACAATATCCTGTGCCACCAATTTCCTATGGCAAATTCCCCTGGCAYTGTGCCAAGAGTATCATTTTTCTAATTGACTGTAGAAGCCAAATGTAGGTATTACCTCTTCATTCCCTGCAATCTACTCTACATTTTCCAGATGCTGCCTGAAAATTTTGGTTGCATGTGACCAGGGCTGATCCTACAGCTTGGAAGTTCCCTTTGCCACATAAGGCTTCTGGAAAATGAGGGATGCAGAATTCCTGTGTGTTAGAAAATGTGCCAAAATCTCTCAGCAAAGGACTGGAATACTGGAACCACAGAAGGTAAAGGGCAGTAAATATAGCACTGTGCCCTATCCCTCTTCTCTGTATGCTAAACCCAGCTCAGGGCATGGATTTGTTTAGGAACTCCAAGGAAACAACCAGCAGAGGCACCAAATGTGGAATGCAGAGTTAAGAGCTTTGCCCAACTCAATCCAAACACTGAGCAGCCACAAGGAAGTGTCTGAGGTTCTGGAATCCTTTCTCCAGCACAGTGAGGCTTGTGCAGGCACAGGATCAGACTGACAGGTGCCATTCCAGATGGACCATTGTGTCCTGAGCAATTAAAGCCTCCTTAGAACTGTCCTGACCACAGAAATGCTTCACCTGCACAACTGTGGGGATTCACCTCAGCAAGGGGGSCCAAGCCTTTTCCTGTTCATTTCTGTTTTATTTAGCATGACTCCTAAAGAAAATGAATTTGCTGAGCTGAAAGCACTTTGATGCAGTTGGTGACAGATTTCTGGTTGCTCCCCCTGTGTTTTCTGATTTCTGTGTTGCCCAGTGCCTGTGGACAGAATCCAGCAGTGCAGTTTCACTTTCATTACTGACCAAAACTGATGGGGGAAATGTCTGTCCCATTTAAAAAGGAGATGCATGAYAAATGTGTGTATATTTATTTATACAGAACCTGCAAAGCATTARCACAAATCAGTATTTTCAGAAGGAAAGCCCCACTCATTTTTTTTTAAGAACAGTGCAGTAATAAACATTCTGAAGAGAAGTGCAAAAATTCAAGCTAAATCTAACTGTGGCAGACCACACCCATGAGGAAGGCAAAGCAGTGTCAGGATTGAATGTGAAGATGGCATTTACAACTTTCCCAAAAGGAGAAAATACTTTAATATTTTTTTTTCTTTTTTTTTTCTTTGGTAAGGAGTATAAATAGTTTCTTGCCCTTAGTTCATATCAGAAAGGTCTCTGTGATGACTAATAATGAAACCCTGGCAATTGAGACTGGGACAGTAAATTTAAAAAAAAAAAGTGTTTTCAGATCTCCTCATGCTAAATGACTGAAAATGTCTCAATTTTAAATTTTGGTACATGAGCTATGGYATTTAACATTGCCATTGAAACAAAGCTCGTTCTTGGAGCAGAAAGCTACTTTAAACAGACACTTGCTGACAACAAAGAAATGTGGATTGATTTAAATGCTGGTAAATGCTGAAGCATTCACACTGATACCCTGCTAATTTTGTTAAACACTTGCTTAAACAAACACACACTTTCTGTTTCCATGGCCATTCATTAAGTGGGTAACACCCAGGGTAGGAACATGTAAATCCAGCCCAACTCAAGCTCTCTGACTTGATTCCTAAAAGACATCATCCACTATGTCAGGAAAGAGCAGGGTAGGGCCTTCTGTATAGCACAGAGGAGAGAAAGGGAGAGAGAAAGGGAGAGAGAAAGGGAGAGAGAAAGGGAGAGAGAAAGGGAGAGAGAAAGGGAGAGAGAAAGGGAGAGAGAAAGGG
>CADDXX010000584.1:430962-444516 GCA_902810485.1 Alauda arvensis
GGAGAGAGAAAGGGAGAGAGAAAGGGAGAGAGAAAGAGGACTAGACAGAGACAGACAGACAGAAAGACTTTTCCAGGCCATCAGCCCATCTCCTCCTGTGCATCTCTAAGTCTGAGCTCTGGCTGCCCATGACCATGACTGAAGCACCAAGACTCATCTGCAGCTGTGCAGTGATGCTCCTGCCTTTACTCCCTRTTTTGGAACAGCTCAGGCCTCCCATGTAATTCCAAGGGCTATTACCCTGCCAGGCTGTGGAGAACTTGATAACTTAACTTAATTGATAAACCAATTAAGCCCTCTCTCCTTGGAGCTGGATGCAGAACGCACTCCTTGCAAGCAAATCAGTGCAGGAATTGGTTTGCTTCCATTTAAATTCAACAGTGCAGGAAACTCTTGTCTTGCTGAGCACCAGCTACAGATGTTTCTCACAAAAACAGCAGCATAGAAATACCTGGGAGAACGTTAGGAACAGGAGAGGTGGGAAGAGAAAAGCACGTACTTGTCTGTCACTATACACACATGAAATGGGATCCTTCTGTGAGCTGGGTCTGTGTGGATGGAGCTGGTGACAAGGACGATTCTGGTGAAGAGGRCAAGCTTTTCACTGCCAGTCATACAGCAAAAGAAAGGAGAATAGAAGTTACAAGAAGCCATCATAAAGACAAGCTTGAAAAAATCACCATTTCAAGCCACAGCAAAAAGTAAATGAAAGCTACACAAGTAAAGGCTTAAAATCTGATCAGGGAGAGCACAGCTGATCCTTAATCAGGCTTAGAAATAACTAGTAGAACAGCAAACACATGAATGCTGWTGTTTCATGTTGCCAAGAAAGAGAAGGGGGGAAAAAAAGTGAAATTTAAATTGTTGGGAGAGGCCCAGCCCCACCTTCATATCCCAGCTCAGATTAACTCAGCTTTTTCATTCTGCTGAGCAGGACAAAATGTACACACAAGTTCTGGTTTTGATTATCAAGTCACAGAAAGGATTGCTGACTGCACTACAAAGGTCCAGATCACCTTTTATATCCTTAAGTTGAACCATTTGGCTTACTTTAACCATTCCCATCAGCAAATCTCCTAATAATGTCTTGAATTCCATCTTCTCCCTTCCTCCTTCCCTACTCACTCCCCTCTTTTTTTTTACTTTTTTTGCATACAGTTGTGCTTTATTCCACTCTTCTCTTGCAAAACAGTCCACCACCAATCACTGGGCCAGGCAGGTGGTGCTTTCTGTTTTCTTCCTCTTTTTTACTCCTCAAAACATGGCCCAAATGAGGTCTTGTCCTTGCTAGATTAGAAGATTGGAAACTCTCAATGATTCCACAATTTGGGACCTATCTAAGGTCACTCATCAGAGCAGGGAGTGATGGCAAAAAGTCTACACATATCCAGGACTGAGATGAAAATTTGACTCAATGACTCAATTTCTGGCAGCAGTCACTTAAACCCCTGAATTAGCAACCATAAAAGCTATATTAAAACCTCAGAAAAATGGAATTTCTGTAGCTGTCCACTGGGAAACTGTTCTCCTGTGCATGATAAAACTGTACACTTCACACGTAGACCAGCTCAGCACTTTCAATCCACAAGGGTTCCAGAACATCAAAATAAAATGAAGTTTTACACTCAAACCCTTTCCCATACCTGCTGCTGCCTGATTTCCTTTTGAAGACTGTGCTGCTAATTCAAATGAAGACACAATCCCYTCTTGTTCTTGAACACTAAGTATTTCACTTTCTTCTGAGCTGGTTTTGGGTTTGTGGTTTGCAACTGTGGTCACACTCTGCAAGCTGCTGAAAAARAAAGCACAGCATTTAGAACTCGGTCTAACTTCATTTCAGGTGTTAACCACTAAGTGCAGGAGCTCTAATTCAATTTTCTCCTGTTAATAGGGAAAAGCTGCAACTTGCAAGACCAGGCAGTATAAATTCAGCAGGCATTTTGAAACCCTTCTACTCTGTGTAGTTACACTTAAAAAAAAAAGCACCTGGAATTTAATTCCTTTCCTTTATACACTCCTGCAGTGTCCAGTTTTCAGGTGCAGCTGAAGGATCCTGTTATGACCTAATGTGAGAACTCACTCAGGAGCTGCAGTGCAACTCACACTGAAGTTATGAATTGTGAGGGAGAAACATCCAAGATATAATATCCCTCTAATTCCACAATGCTGCAAAGTTCTGAGGTAAAAATTAAAGCAGGAACTGTGGAATAAGGTGCTACTGCTCCTAAATATCAGCAATAAAGAGCATGCAAGGGAAGCACTGGCTGAAGTGTTCATAATAAATTGATACAAAGCTTGAACTGACATTATTAAACACATTTTGGAGGTCAAAATTATGAATTATGGATTATGAATGCATTCTGTTTACAACTGGGACATCACTTGAAAATAAACACTGCTTCACCCACCAACTCACCAGCTCTGACTGAACCCCTGCAGCCTCTCATTAGATTTCCCTAAATGTAAACCACTCAAAACCATATAAATAAACCTTTTCAGTATTTATGGCAATTGCTTGGTCCACTCAGCTAATAAATACAACATGCAAGTTCAAAATAGCCTCTGAACATCTTGTTTGATTTTTACCTGATATCACCATCATGTGCTTCTTCCAATTTATTTTTCTTTTCTGCTTTCTCTTCATTACTCACTTCTTTTGAGTCAGATACAACATGTGCATCTGATAAAAGATCATCAGTTTTTGACAGCTATAAAAGAATTGAAATCATGAAACCAAAAGCTGTAACACACACTAAGTGGCARATAAGAAATACAGTACCAGGAAACAGTTTTATTAACAGACAAATTTTGCCATCATGTATACTTAGTAACTCAGAATTACATAACTTCAGGAATCTTTATCAATACCATGCAGGTTAATAGAGTTATCCTAAACCTTACAGCAGARGCCATGGGCAGGGTTGGATTTAATAACTTCCAGAACTGATCTGAACTCTTTGGATTGCAGACTGCCTGTTTTTTCATGTTATCCCTCTCTTCATGATGCCAACAAAGATTCAAGATGCTGCAATATTTTGCTGATAAGCTTGAATGCTGCTCTTAGAGTCTGATTACTGATAATATATAAATAATAAATAATACTGATGATATGTAAATAATTTGAGTGTATTACCTAATTTTTCTTTTGAAATATTTGCACCTTTAACAAAGCAGCAATATCCATTATTCTAATGGATAACAATTTAAATTAGGTATTGGATTTTTATACCATTCTCCATCAGATATATATATTTAAAAAACAAAATATAAAATGGGATGATTAAACAAAAGAAAGATTACCTGGAGAATATGGATATAGAAGAAGAAAAAACCTCTACACAATACTTTAAAAATTATTAAACTATAAACAGGATAGATTTATGTAGAAGCAACTCTAGTAATCCATTCTTCACAGTCAGTCTGGTTTTGCTGAGTGTTAAGGGCACTTTAGTACCACAAACACCAAGGTAATTCCCAGCCAAGAGTGTTCCAAGGCAGAAATCAAAGCAGTGACAAATATCTACAAGTACAGGTATTGCCTACTTCCATGTATAATTTGTTGTGTCAGCTTTATTCTGCTTTCTATAAATTGTTTGATGCACTACAGCCGAACAGAAATTCAGTGCCATTAAATGGCTGTCAAAAATGACACTGGGGTAGCCTAAGCAATGAATGTGTCAATGATTGTTATTTAAAGGCCATCCATAAGAAAATTCAATGTCTCAGCTGTAGGCAGATCTGATAGAATTTTGTGATTCACTGTGGAATATTTTATATCCAACAAGAAATCTTTGTTTTCCAAGCAAAAGGAAGTGGCTCACTTTCCCAAACTCTGGTGTGTGTGCCCCAAAATACTTTGCTACTGCAAGACAAGGTGATGAGCACTTCAATGAGGAATATTTCTGTACCTCTGTAGTAAAACCTGAATTATGTTCTTGATCCCCATCATTTTTTAGTTGTGCTATTTCTTCTCCAGGACTTCCATTATTTTGTTTCAAATCATTTTCTCTGCTGGTGCTGTCTAACTCCTTCATGTGACCAGACACTGCTTCATCCTTTTTCCGGTTCTGTGGAACAAAATTGGAACATGGACATGTTGTTACAGAAATTATCACTGCTCTGAGCCTTGTGCTGTCTTCTGATTGAAAAAAAAATATTCGGAAGAACATTAAGCACAGATTGCAATAAGGAAAATGGAAATTTTCTCATTTTTGTAGCTTTTAAAACAGTTCAACCTAACATTTTTGTCTGTAAGATTATTGTACTTTCTGCCCCACCTTCCTCTCCAATGTCACCCTTATCTTCTGAAATTTCATTCATATTTAGCTCAGTCACAAATCAGCTTAACAGCATTCTCACTTGCATTCATGAGCACTGCTCTCTTTWTAAAACAGCTTTTTCTGGTTTAAGGGGGAAAAAAAAAATCGATAAAAATCTGCTTTCAGCACAAAATTCCCAGTGCACCTGCATGCACTTCCTCCAATTATCCTGGGGATCCTCCAAGCCTGGGGTGTGAACTGATTTAATAGAGGACAGCACAGGAGCTGATAATGGCAGAGGATATTAATTATTCCTTAAAAAAAAAGATCCACTGCACAGAGAATGAGTTGATACCAAAATTTTGAGGAAGGATGGTAGAGGTGAGCTGAGATTGTGACCTGTGAACATGATACTGGCAGACCCAAAGGGAGGCTCATCCAAGAACTGGTGCTGAGAAAAACAGGAGCCATGGAAGCAGTAAATCTCCAAGCTGAACTCCTGTGATCCAACACATGCACTCCATTAAGAGGAAATTCCACCTAAGCCAGGTCATAAATCAGKCTCTGCTCCCCTAAATTAAAGTATTGTACCCCTTATCATAAGCTTGTCCTAACAACAGTTGTGAAGCAACTTTCTTCTGTATGATGGAAATCACTTCAAAATTACACAGCAGGCCACTTATAAAATCCTTTTCCCCCCTCCAATTCTTAAATAACCAAACCACAGGCAAAAAGACTTCCAGCAGTTAATGCCATTGCACCATTTCTTCTAAAAATCAATASACATAAAAACGATGCTTTTAGAAATAAAAGCTCTTATTCAGCACAATACCCCATCCTGGGGCTTTCAGCCAAAGAGCATTCTGGAAGGRTTGAAGTTGTGATAGAAAAAGTGACTTTGTAACATGGACTGTATCAGCTAAATATTGGATTCAGAGATCTTCTCACTCACTCCAGAAATTTCTTATCATCCACAGAGCCCTGATTTCCAAAGGAACATGGTGCAGTGACCAGAATTGTTCTGAGTTGTGGCACAGCTTTGTCCCATTCCCCCTCTCTGCTGCCCTGTGCTGGTGTGACTGCAGCCTCCTCACCTTGAGCTGTGGAATGAGACCACAAGCAAGAGGCAAAGCTTTTTTACCTCTCTAAAAACTGCTGAAAGAACCATCTGCAAAGCTCTGCACAGCCTCCTCTCAAGAAAGGCAGTGTTCATCACAGAAATATTTGCAGCAGCTCCCTGCACATCCAGCATTCCTGATGTCAGCCCAAATGCARATGCTCTACTGCAAAGGCTGAGCTGGAATTTGGAGTCTTCTGGGGAKGCAAAGTTCTTGAAGGAAAAGCCACTTTTGTATAGCTCTCATCATGCTGAGAGGGGAAAGAAACCCAACCCAAAATGCTAAGCTAAAACATCTCTGGAAATACCTTCCTGACACTGCAACACAGTTAATCTGCTTTTGGAAAACCAGGGGTTTAAATGCCTATAAAACAAAAACAGAAAGGCATTTCCTTACCATTAATAAAGCAAATAATAATAATAAAAAGTCAGCAAACAGTGTGGTCTGAAGAAAAAAAAATATTCCAGAAGATTAAAAACCAAAAGAAAGAAAAAAACCAACAAAAAAATCAACTCCATGAAGCTACTGGAAAAGAAGCTGATTTTAAATACTTTTAAAGTAATAGGCTGCCTAATATCTGCTCTCCTATATCTTGGTTTGGTTTGGCTTTTTGGGTTTTGTTTGTTTGTTTGGGGGGGTTTTGGATATATATTCAGAATAGTATTTCCTGGTTAATGACAAGCAGTTATTTATTCCTCTTCTCTCCCCACCCCTGACCCATAAATAAACTTTTAAGGCAAATAAACAAGTTTAAGAATGAGTGAAAACAAAAGTGTGGGCTGTATTTTAATGTATTTATGGGCTCAAACAGCACAGCAGAAGAGCAGCACTTAGGAGATCCTACACATTCCTACCTAAAAATAAATAAATAAATAAATACACATTCCTACCTAAAAATGTTACAGATGTTTGAATACATTACAGGGCAGAAAAATCAGCACTGCCTCCATTTCAGCATCAACAGAGCCCTGATTCTCCCTGAACTTGTTTTTAGTCACAAACCTTGCAATTTCACCTAAATTTGACCAAAACTCCTTGCCCTGTTASCAAACATCACAATGCCCAATCCAATGGATGTGGATTGGAACTGTTTGGCAAAACAGAAAGGCAAAGAAGTGGCTTTAGGTGTGACACCAAGGTTGTCCTTTTGAGCCTGTGACCCTGCAGYTGATCTCAAATCAACCCCTTTGCTTTTTTAACCGAGCACATCAAAGCTTTTGGTGACTGTGGGACCCACCTGTGCCACTTTGAATGGGTTCTCCCTGCCATGGGCCAGGCTCTGGGAAGGAGACTGCTCTGAAACACCGAGGATATTGAGTCCTTTCCTCTTCTCTCTCAGACAGGCTTGTTGGTGCCTCCTGATCCTCTCCATCTGCTCCTCCACAGTCATGCGAGGCCGGGAGCCCTCTGCAAGGCACAGCTGCTCCACTGCACTCCTTGGCCTTTCCTTCAGTGCAAGGAAATACATGTATATGTTTCAAAAAAATTAACATTTCAGACTGATAACTTACCAGAAGAGATCACCTCATAATCACCTAAAGAGCACAAAAATAGTGGGCAAATAAAGACTTCCTATGTATGTGAAAAAAAAAATTATCAGYCAATGAACACTGGAATTCAAAATAAAGGAGGGAATAATTTGCTCTTCTGAACAACAATAAACGTGAAGAGAATGGGGAGGTGCTCTCTCAAAGCCACCCTCTCAAGCTGAAACAATTTACCAGACATTATGAAGCTGGCAAACACAAGATATTTGACTGAGACAGAAACATAATTGAAATGTAATGATCCAGGACGTTTTTACCAGTTGATCTAATAGTAATTTCTGCCTTTTTATTTCAAGAAAAACTACAGCTGGGCATCATTTAACTGCAAGTGCAGGCTGAAACAAAGTGAATTTATTACCCCTTTAAAATCTGTAATTCTAAGCATTATATTTTTCCCCAAAATAACACCCATTTACCTACTCTTTTCTTGGAATTCACTGGTTTTCAGGCAGATTTGTACTTTTTATGACAGACAGAAATCGACTTCAGGCTAATCAGCTGCATTCAGTTCATCTACAGGGACTGATCTCAGTTATGAGAAGTGGTATTCTTTCTCCAGCCAGCATCCTGGGAGTTTCTCTCTCCTCTCCCAGGTCTTCTCACTACTTCTCCTCCACTATTTGTGCTGTAACTATGGCAAAAGTTTCCTTCTCTTTTGCATGAACCACATGTAAAAGTGTGTCTTTAACCCAGAGGATACAGAAGTGTCTAATCTGAAATTTCAGCTTTATTACTTGCATCCTTATTTTGTGGCTGCTTTAGCTATTTCCCAAATCATTTCAGTATAAATAAATAAAATTTATTTATTTTATTTATAAATAAATATTTATTTATATTTATTTATAATATAAATATTATATTTTGTGTGTTTGTTATAAAGGGGCTGTTAAATTGTCAAATACAAGTGTTTGAAAGATGCTTCATGTGCTTTCAACTCAAGCCTGAACTTCAGTAGGTCAGTAGATTTATCATTTACCATTTAGTTCTTGCTAAATTATATATATATAAAAATATACATATATATAATATATATTATATACTTTTATATCTATATTCTATATATATATAAATATATATATTTATATATATATAAAAAAATTATCATTCTTTCTCTAGATGTCTCCATTAATCTAGTATATAATGCTTTTATAATAATGATTTTTCTTTCTTTGTTTTTTCTTGTCTTTTTTTCTTTTTTGTTTTGTTTTGGGGTTTTTTGGGGGTTTTTTTGGGGTTTTTTTTAAAGAAAATGAAAAATATTTTTTGAGCAACTACCAAATTTAAAAACAAACACATGCAAGGATCAAAGGTGATTTTAAAGTACCGTTCTGAGATCTATCTTCTTGTTCTTCCTCAAGGTGACATAGGATGCTATGGTGGAGGACTCTGGCGTTGGGGATTTGGTTCTGGGTGGAACAACTCCCACAGGGAAATGTGAGCCTGCAAAATAGCAAAGCAACACCCTGAGTGCTGTGCAGAACACTGCCAGARCTGCTGGTTTGTTTTCTAGAAAAGACAAGTCAGCCTTGGGAACTCTCCTTCAAAAGGCAGATTCAGAAAGTGGCACTGAGAGCTGGTGGGTGAAGATTCTGAAGGTCCAAGCCAGCTCCTGGATGTGTGTGCAGATCCATGCTCGTGTCTGTGTGTGAATGAATTCATCCCTGAGCCTGGTCAGCTGCTGAGTGAAAACAGGAGCTGAGGATATTCTGCTAAAAAACAACAGTTTGGGTCTCCTTTAGACCCAAACACAGCAGAATTCCCTTCTGTGTCACCTTTATGTTTCACACAGGTCACAAATATTCCTCTGGTCTCTTATTTGACATGGTCACATTTATTTCTCTTTAATTGCTGATGTTTGAGAAGAGAGGGAAGTGGCTGGCATGAGAAGTGTGCAGTACACTGATGTGCACAAGCACTAGAAAAAACCTTTTAGAATTTCCTCTGAAATTACACATTTTTAGACCCACCCTCTATAAGAGACTGCCATCATTTAAGTATGAACGTCTCACAACAGCAAGATAGAAAAAACACAGAGATGAGCTGCCTTTATGYTTCTTTCCTTATCAGCTTAAAAACTTAAGGCAGAATGGCATAAAAATGTTTCCTGYAGCAGCACAGAGCTGTGATGTTTTACACACCATGGCAGAAACAATCAGAAATGGTTACATTTTCCTGTTGCATGGGGAAATTGTTGTTATGAGTGAATGCCCAAGAAATGTCTGTTAGAAAACTCTCAAATAATAAACACAGCCATGATAATCAACAGACTGAAGGGAGTTTTAGAATATCCAAAGCCTCTCACTGCCTGCTGCCACTGCAGCCATTCTGTTCCACACCTCTAAATAKAATTTATCTTAGAGGAATTTGCACTACTGCTTTCTCTGACTGGGGCTGGTTTTCTACAAATGGACATAATAAAGTAATTTCTGTCTTTGAGACAGAAAGCAGACTGGGGTGCTTAACAAATAYTGGGTTGCTTTATATAGTCAGTGTAGGTTTTGTTTTGTCTTTACCATTACTTCACCTCTTGGCATAAATTACTGTGAACAATCAGAAACGTCACAGGTCAATAAAACCTAGGCATGTTGTCAGAAAGGCAAGTTTTTCAATCTAGGTCATTGATGATTAGCAAATCTCCAGATAAATATTCCATTTTTCACCACCAAGTTAACAGAAATTTAATTATGTGCCTGAACATTGCATCTCAGCAAATACCACAGAGAATCCAAACTGAAAAATTGTGTGGTAAGTGCAAGCTTAATTATACCACAGTGCCATTCACACAGCTGATACCCAAACGGGATGCTAACCTTAGTTTTAAAAACCTCCATGACCATTCTGATGAGAACAGTATATTTGTATAATTATATTCTTGGCAGAATTCTGTTCTCATTGCATCAGCCTGCTCTGTAAATGCTTACTCAGAGCACCAGAACAGGAGGCAGTGATCCTGCTGGCGACTGGCAACAGCAATCCTCAGGGTAAAAGAACAGCTAAGTTTAGGTACTTTTTGCTCAAAGCTCTTCATRTGATTTTTGGGAGGTGCTAAAGCTGAGCATTTTCCTGAAGTCACCTTTAACAAACTATTCTGTGTGTTTTAACAAACAGAATTGAGAAGCACTTCCTGGTAAAAGACTCTACCAAGCAATTAGTAGCTTTTATGGGAGCTGGATGAAGAGAAGAATCTAAAGCATTTAGCAATTGCAAAGACCTTTATTGTCTGTGCACTCCAAGGTCATGATCATTATTCCTATTATATCAGAGGACAGAAGGCAATTCAACAATTACAAGATTAAAAAAAAAAAAAAAGAAAAAGACATTGTTTCCCTGCCTTAGGAAGAGCCTGAAAATTCTGTGGTGCTGCCTTTTTGGACGTTCCAGTGACATAACATGGGGAGCTTGATTCAAAAACTCAGTAATTGTTCAAGGGCAAGAACATAAAATGGGCAATTGTTCAAGGGAATGGTGTGTGGGGAATGTGAGTGATGTGATTAGACATGGTGTCAATAAGGATTTCAGGCTTGTTGGTGAGTGTAATGTTTGATTTTTCTGCGGTGTAATTGACTGAAATTTCTCTCGTCGTGTAATTAAATCATTATTTTATTGCAGAGGCTGTTCCATCAARCTGAGGAATGGACAGGCTGCAAAGACACAAACCATGAGGCAGCTTCTACAGCACAGCTGAGCTCTGCATTCCTTGTGGAAAGGGCTGAGAGGCTGTAAACACCGTGGGGCTGGGGACAAACCTTTAGCAGAAGATTCTGATTCTGAAATTGGTTCTGTTTTTTCTTCACCATTTGACTCATCCACTTCTGCTACCGTTGTTAACTCGGGTTCACTCTTATAAAGCCTATAATCAGGACCCTGAGGAACATCAAGGGATGAGGTAAATAAACAGGCACTCTGGTAGGAAGTATTTATGTCTTAAGACTCAAACCAATTAGTGATAACTCTGCTCTCACTTGAAGACAGTGTTCCATTGCTCCAGTGGTGTGGCAGAAGTATTTTTTGGTAGTTAATCTGCGTGACAACATTTGCAGACAGAAATTACAGGAGAAAACTGCCATAAAAAAGGCAGAGTTGTGGGATTTTTTTTTTTTTCAATTATCTTTTGGAGACAAACTGGTATCAGCTTCAAAAACTGAGCCCAGAGCTTTTTAAAGAACTGGCCAGGAGAAGAATCCAAGTTCATGGAATTTAAGTCTTAAGACATTTTATATATGCACAGAACATATGGCAGGAAAATGAAGAGCAAATGATGCAGCTATAAACAAAACTAAATAAAAGTGGGACCATAACACAAGAGTAGCCAGATGAGTGAACAAAAAAAAAACATGGTGACTGCAAAGGAGGGAGGATGCTTCAAGAACAACGTGGCAGCTGAAGCCACTTACACAGTAAGATCCATTTCTCTGATATCCTTGAACTTGGTACATCTTCTTCTCTTCTGTCAGATGTACTGGGCCCCTGCTATAACAGAGCAAGGAGCTGCTATCACAGGGCAGAGGGGGGATTATGGGAGGATGCTCTGTAAAGTCATAGGACCGAGGGAGTGGAGGACGAGGTGGGACTACTTCCTCTTCCTAAAGATTGTAGAATAGTCACCTTATTTAGACGTGTGCACCTGGTACAGTTATTTATAACTTAAAAAGAGAAAGATATTACCATGGCTACAGCAGCTATAAGATTGTGCAGTTAAAGGGACAATGTCACATTTAACAACAACAAAAGAATTAATTCTGACACCTGCACTTTCTGTTGGACATGCACAAACTCTGTAAATCATAGTTCTAAAAATTAAATCCATTCTCTTTTGAAATATTTTAACATAAATGAGACTTTTAAGTTTAGTAAGCCAGATGTACATTATCTACACTTCAGATAACCATGACAATGTCCCTTTAAAACTGTAACTTCTAGCCAGATTTTCAGAGGAATTGCACATTTGGGAGCTCCCACAGTTTTCAGCACTTCTTGTGGGTGCTCTGGCCATCTGAGAACCAGGCTCAATATCTGAATAAACAATAAAAAGCAATGTATTTCTTCCCATGGAAAGTGTGGTGGGTAGCAAACATATCCATAAATCAGGGTATGTATTTCTATGGTAAGAGCCTAGGGAGAGGAAAAGGTAAGAAATGGAAAAGAGAAACACACCAGTGAGAATGCAGAGAAACAGTACAAATGAGTGTTAGARTTACTAGTGGAGGTATCAGTCTTTAAAACTAGTTCAAAATGTGGTGTTTTCACAGAAACATACTGAAYACATCCTTCAGACATCCTCAAAATATTCACAATATAATGTTTGTTTTTATCATATTACAACTTCCATRATGCTAWAATAGTAAATRTGCTAAAACCATACCTCATTTTTATATTTAATAGAAGAAAATGTCCTTGATACCATGATGCCTGTTTGGGGAGAAAAAAGAGAAAAATGGTTTTTAATGAACAGCTTTTAAAATATGAACTATAACCTGTTGCTATCAAACAAATGCACCAATCATCAATATCAAGTAGTATTTGATTTGTTCTTTTCTAAGTCACTGCCATTTTTTTTTCAAACATACAAAAGCAACAATGGAGTTTCACTTTAAAAATTTTTATAATCCATTTCCTATGGGACAAAACCATTGCTCACCTGCCTCAGAGGAGCTTCTCTGCTGTTTGTGTTTCAGCAAACCCTCCATGACATCCTGAATTCTCCACAGCTCCTTCTGAATCTGAGCACGCTGTATCCCTGCTGATTCAGTCTGYCAGCAAACAAACAGCAGCTTTATTAGAATTAGAATAAACTGCAAGTGGAAAAAAATAAAAAGGGAAAAACCTTTCTCTCTCTTTAGACTGCACAGCACATCCTTTCTCAGTGAAGGAAAATAAAATGCAGTAATGAGAGACACTCTCCCATGAAACATTCACATATTGTCTGGAAGAAAAAGGATTGTCTGGAAGAAAAAGGATAAGACTGACTAATTTCATAATGCCTCAGTCAATTTGAGAGCAATCTGCTGATTCAAACTTCACTCCAAGAACAGAATTTCATCTCCATCAGTCTCCACAGAGAATCCAAGCAGACTTTGCACAGGAGACCCACAAAAAGGAAGCACCACTTCCTACCCCAGAGCAGGTGGGGATGAACACAGTGCCTGTGTGCTGCCATATGAACCCATTTACATTCATGGACGTGCACACTGTGGGCCAGGAATTGCAAGTTTTCCAGATTTTGGGCATCCTCCTCATCTCTTTTGTAGCTGCACAGAAAATCCAGCCCTGGAGCAAAGAACCTGCAGTGCAGAGCACACCCATGTGCCCATCCCAGATAATCTGTGCACACTTCCATGTCCATATCCCTGTGTGTGTCACAGAGAGCTCTCCCCAGGAATCCAGCACCAGCACTGTCCTGACCTGCACAGCAAGGACTAAAACACACAGCAGMACCTTGGCTTGTAAGGCCTGAAGCAACACCCAGAGCATTTTCTGTAGTAATTTCTTCTGGTAAAACAATTTCATTTAAAAATTTTCAGTTCAGTGGAAGGATTTGTGTGAAGATGTAGTATTGACTGTCAGAGTCACTAAGGTCTGAGAAAGGCACCCTGCTTCAAACCTGCTCACTGAAACAAAAAAAGGGAAGCT
>CADDXX010000584.1:444890-458330 GCA_902810485.1 Alauda arvensis
GGGAGGAAAAAAAGGGGAGGAAAAAAAGGGGAGGAAAAAAAGGGGAGGAAAAAAAGGGGAGGAAAAAAAGGGGAGGAAAAAAAGGGGAGGAAAAAGGAAAATTGGAAGACTTCTTCAGAATTTACAAGGTAGAAAAAGAAATTAAAGGTTTGTAAGTGAGTTCACCATTTCCCCTCTTTTTAAATCTGTATAGTTTTAAAATTCTCAGGAAGCCAAAGTGAATTGAGGGTACTTAAAGATCTTTGCACACCTGAATTTCTCCGAGCCGCTCGAGCTGCTCCTGCATGTGGTTCCTTGTTACAGTCACATCATACTCCAATTTATCATACTCTCTCCAAGCTCTTTCCAGTTCCTAAGTACATAATAAATGTAAAGAGTTATGGATGCACATTCAAATAATAAAAAAAAACAACACCTATTTTTTTTGTTTTTCCAGTGGCATGAAACTTCAGGAAGTAACACATAAACAGATGCCAGCAATAAATAAATACATAATTTAGAGAMTGCAATGCTTAAACAGCCTTTTGATTTTCTAATGAAATACTGAATGAAATTCAAACAAACAGCATTTTGTCTTCTCGCTGACAAAAAAAARATAGGCAAGGGCAAATTCTTCAGAAAATGCTTTTATAGTCAGCAGGCATGTGGATCTTAAGCTGTCTTACCAGTGAGGCAGAAAAGCCACAAAAATGGATGCAAATTTGCCTCTTTTATCAGCCAGAATMCACATGTGTGAGTGCACAGCAGGTGTGTGCACAGGCAATGCATTATGCAGGGAAGTGTAACTCATCCAGCCCCTCCTGCAAGGCTGCCAGGGAGTTTTTTACACATGTGCAACTGCAAACACCACCAGGAGAAGGTGAAAAAGAAATTAAATGATTCTTCTTTGAGGTCAGCCCCAGCATCTCACTTTYGCAGCCTACATCAGGCAATTTAGTCATTTAGAATAAATTAAAAAGTTAATGAGGGAAAGTGTATCTTGAGGATTTCCTTTCCCCTGGTTGCMTTTTCTGTGTCCAACCAATTCCTTCTACAAGACAGTCCAACATTCAGACTTGCAGCCAGGATTTCAGGGCTGTTTTTATCACGTATGAGTTTTTATCACAGCTACCCCCTGGAATTTGACACCTTTTTTGGATCTATCTGTAAGTAGGCAAAAATGATTCTTTGTCATTTCAGCACAGAAATCTTCCATCACAAAGTGGAAAAAGACAGCAAACAGCAATTTCCTTCCCATCCCCTTTATTTTTTAAATATTGTTTTAAACATTTTTTAAAGACTTTTGGAAGTGCAGAATTTGAGAGACCTTTTAAATTTAATGGCCAACTGTTATAGAGACCATGGCAGTCCTGCAGCTGCTTTTGCTTAAAATAAGTCCAATGAAGTTTTGCTTGACACTATTTTGCCAACACATGAAATAGCTTATTTGCATGATTTACTTCTGTTATCAATTTCTCAGATTTCAAAGATGATAATTACCACACCAATTAAGTCAGTATGCACCCATTCCTGGCCAAAAAAAAAGGAAAATTAGAGAAAAAAATGCAGTAAAAAGATCACTTTCCCTCCACCTTTGACAAAAAACACAATCAAGCAGCAGACAACTGARTCTTTTGTTGGGATGCAGCAAAAACATAAGCAAAGCCAATGCAAAATGAGGAATATGAACACAATAATTTCACATTTCATTAAGTTTTGCTGGAAAGGATGTGGTACTTACTGCAGTGGCTCGGGATACTTCACGACAAGTGCTGAGCAGTCCATTCTGCAAGTCATCTCTCTGTAAGACTACATTTTGTATGGCTGCTGGGTTATCTGCATTCATTTCTATCTCCTGACTTGCTGATAGCAAAGCTTGCTCAAGCGTGTACTATTGTAATAAAAAGAATTATTTTTAATGTTCTGCATCATTGGGCTGATTTTCGTTTTATTTCAGCTATCAATGTTCTGATAATAAGCATGTAAAATAACATCCACTTTAGGTAATAAATACAATTGTCCTACTTTCTCCTTGTGTAGCTGTTGGAGCTTCTCCTCCAGTGCTTGCACAACTTTATCCTGTTCACATAAACGGCTCAGCTTAGCCTGGCACAGAACAGAAAATTACCACAATTAGCATTTTGTCATTTGCATCTTCAGCAATCAAAACCTAACTTGATCAAATCATCACATGAATCTACAGAAAATGTGATTAAAATAAGAATTCTAAAATTATAATCAGYCTTGCATTTTCAAATTACTTAAGAAACCCTCTTAAGAAACTAGGAAGTGCTATTATTACTTGAAGCAGCATGGCTCAAAACATGTAATTTATGCTTCTACAGCTAAATCTTTACAACCTAATAATAGGTATTAGATTCCATTTTAATTTACATATTGCTTAGCATCACAAAGATGACTTTATACATTCACAGTCTGTCCCACGGTTCTTCAGGTGATTGTATCAAATAGTTAAAATTTCAGCTTAAACTGTCATATTTCCTGCCAGTTAGAAGCTTTTTAGAGAGACATGCCCCTCTRTATTTCTGCTGGCAATCACCTGTACAAAGTGGGTTTCAAACAAAAAGCCAAGAAGAAAATTATCATCAAAAGCAAGAGACAAATACCAACATTGACAAGGAAGAAGGAATACAAATGACTTACATCAATGTCCAGCTCTTCAGTTCTATATTTGTACAGTGTACCCCTACACTCTTCTTGTGTTAACTATAAGGAAGAATAATATTGCCATAAAACAACTTAGTTGGACTGTGAAAATGAAAACTACTGCTCAGCTTAAGAGCTTTAACACAGAAATCAGCTTTTGCTTGAAAGGTAAACCTGCCACACTGAACAATACATATTTAGCCAATACACATTAATTAAGGTAAATACATGGAATGTCAAGCAGACTGTCAGTAGAGTTGYATTAAATTAACAGGCTGTTTCTAATGCAAACTGGAGTTTCAAAGATGTAAAACTCAATCAAACATGGATTATGCAGGAAGATGAAACTGCCAGAGTACATCTAAACAATGATGCATCACTGTGTCTGAGCTTTGCTATATGAACTCTAAATGCAGGGGCTCATTCCACTCTGAATTGATCATTCTAGGTCCATTAAGGCCAGGTGTTTCACAAGCAGGATGATCTGATGTGAAGCCAAAACCAGAGCAGAATGACCTAAGTTTACAACACATGTGTAACTATCTTGTTAGAGATACATCCAATGAGTGCCACTACTTTTCATATGGATTTTTCATATGCATTTCCTGCTTTTCATAGGATTCCCTCCCCTCCAACAGAGCATTGCCAGAAATGGAAGCTCTTCTATTTTATCTTTGGACCTAGGGAAACTTGTCTCCTTGTGCTATTCAGGATGCAGAGTACCTCAAACTACTTTCATCCAGCTCCTCACATTAACTTCTTAACTTTTTCAATCTGTTTCTGACCAGCAACAAGATTTTAAAATATTTTACAAGGAAAAAAAGACAGCTCCCCATTTTAGAGTGAACTGTCACASACAGTAACTAGTTAATATCCTATACAGCAACTGAGGACATAGCACTATCAACCTTCATATTCTATTTAATTAAAAACACTCTGTGTACAAAGTCCCAACAGAGATGCCTTCCTTCCATGTGTCTGTCATAATTAGGTTATTGTCACTTAATAGCACAAGAAGGACTACTGAAACAYAAGTCCATGTAAAGGGACACTAATAAATAAAAAGACTAGGGAAGGGTTCATGAGACAAGCATTCCAAACATAAAATAAACCTTCAACACACAGAAGTGTTTTAATTTCACGATATTATGTCCACATACCTCATGCAAATGTACCTGGTGACAATTCAGAAGCATGAGTAGTGTATTAAAAACACACAATAACCTGCTTTGAAATGGACATTTCATGAAAATGAATGCTGGAATATGAAAAAAAGCCACAGCACTTTTGCACCTCATGAATGTCACACAAATTAGGGTATCTATTTAAGCTCCCAATACTGTAGAGTTGTGCTGTTTTACTGTTGATTTTATTACAATGAGAGAAAAATGAGGAATGGAAATATTTAAATAAAACTCATAAACATGGCCAAATGTCTTTAACTTACAGAGGAAACCTAGTGGTATTTCACAACAGAATGAAGATTATCCCCTATTAGATAAATACACCTTTCCAAGTCACTGCTCAGCATTTTATGTGGCTTGGCTGGAAAAATACATTGCTTCTTCAAGCCAGTTTTTTTATACTTTTCAAAAAGAGAGACATTTGTTTTTTTGGTCATTTCAACCTTAATCATAGCCAAGTTTAAAACAGTTTGCCTATTCAGCATCCCTACCCCTCTGCAGCTAAGAAAGGAATACATCTAAGGATTCAGAAAAGATTTTCAAAGAACACTGCAGCCATGCTAATTCTTCTTATTAAAATCCTATCACACTTTTCCAAATTGCTAAAGACTTCTTGCTTTGCTCAGCAGCACCAGCTCCACACAATGGGCACTGCTGGAGAGCCACTTCATTTTAACATTTCCAACATTTTACACAGGCTTAGCACAACAACTCCCCAAATAACGTGAATAACTTAAACCTATCTCTGACAGAACAGAGCACATGGATRAATCTGCTCAAGGCAAGGAGAGCAGAGTGCTGTGTCCCATCCTGCTGGAGTGACAGGAGGCACTGCAGCAGACAAAAGGCAATTACACATTTCAGGCAAGGTTAACAGCCTCATAACCCTGGAAAACGCATTAGGAGAGCTCCAGTGACCAAGTTATCAAAATGTACTTTTTATGTCACGTTCCACAAACGCCTTTTCCTTGCCAAACCCTTCCTGCAAAGCCTCTGCCAGGGCAGCAACTCCAGAGCAAGAGTGCCATCTACTGAAGCAGCCACAGGAGCTGCTGCTGGCCTCCCCTTCCCTCCACACCTGCCTGTTCAAACACACCAAATCCACTCCCCTTCCCACGGGGAGAAGCACCAAAAACCTCCCAGCCACGAGGGAGCAGCACCTAGGTACATCTACAAATAAAATTTACAATTTATCAAAGGCAAACTGCACATGCAGAGCTTGGCCAAAGGTGTTCTCTTGCAGGTGAAAAGGCAACAACATGAACTCAACTGAACCTTCCTCTTCGGTCAGAAATCATTTGTCATGAACTGTACAGACCCCACCTCTGTCACACACCACATTCCCAGAAAGGGGAGATCCCTAAGGACACCCTAAGATGCTGCTGAGACACAAGTGGTTGAAGCTATTTAAGCAGCTGGAATTAAAAACATTTAATTGACAGCATACTTTTATTACTTTGTAAACTATTTTCAGGCTCCAGTAACTGTTTTGATTCAATAAATATCTAGGAGGATGTTTCACACCCCAAAAACGTGCTATCTATGCACCTAATTAAATTAATTAATTTAATTAGGAAATTAAAACAGGACAACCTAGGACATTTTGTTGTCGAGGCTGAGATTAAAATCAACACTTCCAAGAGGCTCTTTTGTTTACTTCCTGCTTTTTAAAACACTTCTTGCCATCAGAAGCAGGGCAAATGGGCTTTTAGCCCCATTAGCAAGGTCCTCCTCTAATTTTGAATTCTGTGACATAAAACACCTCAAATACAAACTGAAAAGACCAGATTTTTAGCTTGAACACAGTCACCTTGTGTTCATAACAAAACCTGAAACATCTCAAAATCCAACATGCCGAACAGTTTAAATGCATACAGCTCCTGTAACAATAATAAACCATAAGCAAAACCTCCCTATCCTTGCAGGAACAAAACACTTAAGGGCTATTTGTCTGTGTTTTTAATGTATTAAGAACAATTATCCATGGCAAGACCTGGATGCTGGCTTGCTGCACTCAGATTTTAATTTTTCCTCCTTAAGGGAACTCACACATACAAGAGGAATTGAGGAAAAAGTCTGCTTTTTAAAGTCAGCCTGTACTGCTTTACAGAAAAAGCTTAGAGAACAAGATTAACATTCCTCATCTAGTACTGGAAAGAAGCAAAAAAACCCCAAACCAAGGTWGAAATGGGTCTAGTCTGTAAAAATCCTTTTTGTCTTGTCTGTACATATGGAATAATTTCCCTGGCTTGTACTTGTGAATTTATAGCACAGGCTGCAGAGCAGACTGATGGAAGTCGAGTGATTTAAATAACTCTGAAGATGYAACAAATCACAAACAAAAGTGCCTTATAAATAACACATTTGAAATAGTAGAAGTTTTTGCTGTTTTACTAGAGGGCCATTAATCATTACAAAAAGGAAGCAAGACAAATTAAATACAAACTTTTCTTGCTTCCTTTTGCTTAACTCTTAATGAGCTCAGACATAAAACTGAACTGAATAAGCTGAAGCTGAGAAAGATCCTTTTCTTTATCCACAGGAATGGTTGCAGTCATCACAAACTATTTTAGCATCCTGACAACAAAACAAGTTTCAGTCACTTGCACAGAGGCTTCTCTCAATTATTTACATGCCTTTAATACTGCAGCAGGAAAGAYGACTGTTTAAACCAATTTATTTTATTTGAATAAAAAATTATAGGCTTATTTAGACTTTAGATGAGTTGCCAGAATTTTAAAGAGGCTGGTTTTTTGCATTACAAAAGTTTAGAAACTATTTAGGCAGTGAAATTTTGGGTGTATTTTTAGCCTACCTACCCTGAAAGTCAGTTAATACACCTCACACAGGAAGCTTTACCCATGAAAGCAGAAGATGCTGTGACTTTCCAGCTAAGGCAGCTCCTGCAGGAGCCTCCCAGCATGTCACAAACACTCTGAGCTGAAGGAGATCACATCTCTRGTGGCAACAGGTTCCTCAGTCCCCACGGCCTGTTAGAGTCACTGCTTCTGTGACAAGGATGCCAGCAAAGGTGTTTGTTCAGTGTCACACAGGCAGCAGCAGATGTGCCTGCAAGGTGCAGGCTGGTACTGCAGCTGACAGCAGAGCTTCCTCAGGGCACCACCTGGGAATTTATTGGCATCCCCAAAGGCATGAGCAGATGAGCCCAGGCACAGCCATAGCTCAGATGTGTCTGTTYAATATTAGAAGCTTGGGCTAGTTTGCCCTGACACATCTGAAACACCTCTGCTCATTATACACCTGCTGATTTATTTGACTTGCATACTCTATCATGCAAAATTGACTTGCTTTAAAAAACTTCTAACAGTCAGGCTTCTTAAAAAAAATTACAACAAGCCCCCAAAATTTCATTCAGGGCTGGAGGGCGCCTCACTTCTCTCATTCCCCTCCAAACAGCTCCTCCAGATTCCACATTAAAGCTCCTGTTTTGTAGGAGCACAAATGGGGTGGTCATGAAACCAGTCACTCACAACCCAACTTCCTTTGGAAAGCTGAGAGTTTTTTGGCAAGCTGAGATTTCTGGGTCAGAAGCAAACTTATGACGTGGAGTTGGCTTCAACAAAATGAAGCATGCTCTTAAACTGGAGCAGCTTTTTTAGAAACATGGCAATAATAAACATCTGTTTTACATGGCAGAACATCTCCTTTTCTTCGAACTGTGCAACCTTTATGCACAATTTTGGCTCAYGAGGGCATAAATGTAAATGCAAGGGAACTGGCCAGATCCTCCCTTGTGAGAACAACACCTTCATTGTACTTGAGGCAAGAAACTTCTTCAACATCCCCTGACGTGACAGGAGCTGCTCAGTTCAGCCCCAGCACTCCTAAGACACCGTGGTGCCAGCTGAGAGGGATTGGCCATGCTCATAAGTTAGGGCAGGTCTCAACTCCCAGACAATATTTCCATTCACATTTCTGATTCTTCTTCCATCTTACCATTGCCAACCAGCACCAGGTACTCTGAAAAGTGTGCACAGTAAAGTCTGCTGTGACTTTATGGACAGACACTGCCTTTTRGATTTACAGGCCCCCAGATCAAAGTAAATTTTGATCCTTTCTTTCTTCAGTGGCTAAAGGCTTGGTAAAGGTGCAAACAAAAACTTGTAAATCCACTTCCTGGAACAAAAACAGAATTGCCAGARATGACCAGGTAAACGCCACTCACATGCTTTTGTAGTGGTCAAAAGGAAGAAGCACCTTTGAACACTAAATTGCAGAGAATCATGCTAAGACAAATGTTGGAAGCTCGTTGGAAGTTTCATGAATTTACTGGACACCTGCATAAAGCACCAACTAATTAAATTGTCTAGACAGAAAGAAAGTTATCCAAAGAAGTGTACACTTAAATACTGAACAACAAAAAAAAAAAGGCAGCAGAAGCCATGCCAACGATATTGCAGCGTTTCAGGAAGCATGGATGGCTCGTGGGTTTACCAAAGCAAAGGAGAGAAACACCAATGTCATGAAKAAATCTGAGGAACAACCAAAACTGTCACTAAGGAAAAGTTCTCGCAGATGATAAAAGCAATTTCATTCACTCTCCAAGACCTTACTTGATGGTACAGTTGCGGTCTTAGCGCCGAGTTCTCAATCATAGTGTGAACCATGGTGATTAAAGGTTCATTCTCTTTCATCTATTTCAAATCAGGAGGAGCATACAGCAAACATCAGTTTACAGCATGGCTAGATTTGAAAGACGACACTGTAAAATATAGCCTCTACTTTAATTCTTTCTAATAATGCAGTAAATTACATTTTAACCCATGCTTTTTTTTTTTTTAATATATTCCATCATTCAGTAATAGCAACATCTGAAAAGTTTAATAGTATCAAACAAATATATCMAAAATAACGTAAAAGCTCAACACCAATGCAATATTTATTCACCAACACTCTCCCTTTTTTAAAAATATAAAAGCTTAGACCAAGTTGGGTTTTGTGTGGTATTGAAATGAAAAGGATTATTAGATTTTGCAGCAGGGACACTCAAAACCTTATCAGAAAACCTTTTAAATTATAGATTTAATAACTCAGTGTACATCAAAAAGAYATAAGCATTCCCAGCCTGTGAATACTTATGTCTATGTATCACAAGATGTCTTTATATACTGCACTGATTTATATCCTTTGGAACTCTGAATCATTGCCTGTTGCATTTACCCACCCTCATCCACAGGAGTGAAACTATTTTAGAACCAGACATTTTCTATAACGATTAGTATTTATTGTTAAGCATGCAAATCTCAAAATCAGGTATTTTATTACACACTGCATACATTTAGGGTTTCAGAAAAGTGTGCAACAAAGAAAAAAAGTATGGGGTTTTGGTTTTAAAAAGGACACTTTCCTAACAATAAGGGGAAAGTCTGCAAAGGAGATAAAAGCATGTCTAGCTTTCATTTGGGATAAAAACTCAGCCTTATGTTTTGGTTACTCTTTTTGTAATTACTGGGCACAAATAAATTAAGGAGACATTTGCATTTAGTAGCACACAATAAGTGGTTCTTTAAAACCTGATAATACAGAAGACTGAGATCCTACTTGTACTCAATGTCCCATGCTGGCAAACACTGCTGCCTAGGGCTCCTAGCCATGACCAGAACCACTTCCTAAATTGCAGCTGAATCTCTCTCCCAACTCTGCAAACCCTGAGCCAGCAGAAAAGGTTTAAAAAGAAAAGGGTGCTGGACAACCATTTATTTTTTACTGAAGATATCATATGGCTGGGTATCTGTGTCCAAATCTTTYCAGTCTTTTTTTCCCCACCCTCTCTCTCTGAATTCCACCAACAACAACAAAAATTCTGAAAGCATAACACAAAACCATCAGAAAGTGTAACATGAGAATTTCTAAGCATCGCCRAAGGAAACAGCAGTACAAAAATGAAGCAAGATTTCAAAAAGGCACCTGAATGCTCTTGGTTCCTGACACGAAAACCACCTAACAGCAGCCAGCTTATTGCAACAGAATATAGGTTACCTTCCCTACACATGAATTTTAGTCTGCCTGAAAAGTCACCTTGTAATTAWCAAACTATTTATTGTTGTGTAYAGCACTGGACTCTTTGTGACCAAGRWGGTKAAGAACTGAAGATACAGGGACTGGAGTCCCACCATGTGCTGTAARCAGAGGAGGTTTGGGCACTATTTGCCCAATTAGAGATAAATAGAAGTGGAGATACTTAATTTAAGAACAAAGGACATTTAAAATCCAGAGAGGGGAAGTGATTGTGCACGCTGGTTACAGATGTTGGTAACAAGGCCTCAATTACACTGAAAGAAATTCTGATTTTTTTTATGCTTTCCAGCATAAAGGGAAATTGATATTTGGCTGATGAAAAGCTATTAATGTGACACCACCCCTAGAAGCAGTGGTTCTCAAAGCAAAAAGAGTCTCAGGGGGATTTATTTCCTACAGGCAGATGACARTATTATAAAACAAGAGAAACAAGTATTCCAACCTGCTCTTCCATGATTTTGTGATTAAGGTAATATACTTCAGACTTGATTACTAGGTTGTACTGATTCCTTGCATCTCTGCAATGGCACAGCTGTTAAGACTTACACACTCTCCTAAATTAATGCTTACCACATCACATTTCTAAATTTTATCTGGTGCAAGTGAAAGGAAAATAATTTTTACTATTTTGCATCTTGTACATRGACAATTCCCCCCATTAAATCCTGTCCATCATACTCACAAGCTTGGCTAACCAAGCAAAAACAACACTTTTACACTTCACACCAAGTTATCCTTTCTTAACAATGAATTACACTGTTGAATACAGAACCACCCCCTTATTCCMAAACATTACAGACTGGAAATATTTGAGTTGCATGAAATATTTTGGTCTGATTTAGCAAGGAGTATGTCCCTACTGTTTTGGACCTCCTGCAGCCTCTTAGATAAAACAATACAGAGATGTTTGGAAATGTGTTGGCATCAAATGGAAATTTGTCACAATTTCCACCCTATTTTCAAGAGGTAATAGGAAAATAAAGTCACTGGGTGAATCAAGCCCACGAGAGAGTGTTCACTGTGTGTCTCTGTGCAGAGCTGAGGTTTTAACAGCTCACTGAAACCCCAGTAGAGGTACATATAGAATATAAAAGTTCCAACAGCTGGGTCTAAGTTTTTGAGCAAGGCTCAGAAGTTTCATTAAAAGACAGCTTCTTACAAAAAGTGATTTTCTGTATTTTTAACCAATGGTCATCCAGTTGCTTCTTTTAGTTCTAAGCACTTATGACTGTCTTTTGTAACTGCTAGCAAAAAATAAAATCCACTTCAAAACTTTTCAAACACAACTTGCACAGAAATCCCATTTGGTCATGCAACAAGGCCATAAAGAGAGGTAGGTGATACTGCAATTCTTCACTTGACAATCAGTTAGGTTAGTGAAGACAGAACTGTAGCCTCACTCCCTAAGATACCAGAAACTGGAAAGAATTAAAATCTTTTTCTTATATAAATCCTTCAGAATGAACTGAGAAAAATGAGAAAAGGAGTCATGTTATGATTTGTTTAAAATATTTCTTCATGTCTGACCTCCTCTTCATTTACTGTCATGTAGAAAAATCTAACTCTTCTTAGTTTGAAAAACCAAAATTTTCAGAAGTACCCATTTTTTAAAAATTGCATGTGTGTCATATGAGCTTGGAAACATATTAGGACTGGTTAAAGAAGGTAAAATGCTACAGTTAGTGTTATTATGAAAAGGAAATTAGGAATGTATTTAGAACAGAAAAAATGAATTGGTGATTGGCTACTGTTTTCTGACAAATTTTAAATTGAGGGATTTTTTTTTCCCCTGTAACAACCCAAATTTGTGATAAAGATATTCTACACTGTGGGCATCATCAGCCTCATAAAAAGCACTGAAAATCTTTCTCCCCAAATATTTCCAGCTTTGATAGTAGCAGGCAAAAAGCATTAGGAAATACAAAYGCACAAGTAAATTGCAAATCCCACCTGGTGATCCACATATATGGCATTCCTTTGGAGGTGATGTGAAAGAATCTCATTCTAGCAGGCAGCAGTCAGAGGGGAAAAGGAAAGGGACAGAAGGTGCAGAATGCATGAAAAGAACTTTAAAGGATGYAAATTAGACAGTGATAGGCAGCTCTGTTTTAATGGAGAAAGATAATGCTGTTTTTAAGAACTGTTAACAAGTTTTTGAGCCCRAAACAGAAATGATGAACGTTTGCTACRAGTCAGACCATGAACTACTACATTTCATTTTAGTTTACATATAAAATACAGTAAGCTTATGTAAATGTCCACTACACAGGCAACTATGAACCCTTTGATAAATCTGTGTTTTAAACATGTCCTGCTTTTCACAGACAKATCATAAATAAGATGGTATTTGATAGGAGGCTGTGTAAACAGCGGATTAATCGCAATCTATCACAACTGATTTTGTTTGYAATCCTGATCAATTAATGGCTTTAACCATTTTTTAACCATTTCATTTTAAACACGGACTGCAACGTACTCAAAAATATTCCTATGCAATTTTGGCTTGGCTTACTCCAAAATGTGAAAGCTCAAAGGGTTGATAGCAGAACACCACACACACACACGGGATTAATGCCACTCTTCTCCACCCGCGCGGGAGTCAAAGAAAACTTTGCACAAAGCAAACTCCTGATTAATGAGTGACCAGGGGTTAGTGAGGATGGAGCATGACACACATTGCTGGATAGCTGACCTTTGGGCTGCTGGCCTCAAGCTTTAGCTGCATGAGCTGTGCTAGTGTGTGCTCCCGGATACTACTCAGCTCCGCCTGCTGCCGTCTCAGCTTTATGAGCAGCAGCGTCAGCTCCTCCGGCTGAGGGAGTGCAGTGTGAGAAGCCAAAGAGCAGAGAGAAGGTTAATTGGTACCCCGGACAACACTGCAGTAAAACAAGGCACACCTTATCAAAGGTTTATTTCTTAGCCAAAAAGTAAGGCACGCCCTTCTGAGCGCCTCACAGAGACCCTGGCGGTGATACAACACAAGAGACATTTTCCCCAAATGAACACTTCCAAGCATAAAGTGARGGGTTAGCTTTTGACTGCTCAAACCAGCAAATGCCACAGAAGTCAAACATCCTGTATTAAGGACAAAAATAGTTGAGGATTTTGCAGGACAAAGGTTGTGCAGTCCTTTTCCTGATGTGCACATCAAATTGATGATACTGCCTTAAAGTCAGGGGGAGACAACTCCAGCCCTAAGGATGTCATTACCTGCACACTGAGCTTGGTGAAAGAAAACAAAACATGCCCTCAAGAAMATGTAGTTTTTAAAATAATTCTTCAAATGTGTGTGTTAAAATTGAGAGGGAAAAAAATGGTGAAAATCTGTGTTAACTGAACTACCTCAGAAATAATCACCTTTCACAAAATAAATCTAAAACAATGTTCTCCATCCCACCTTTCACAGGTCTGAGGCCACCAGTTATTTTACTGCTTTACTTTTATGACTAAGTTGTACAATATGGCCTTAGGAAGGGATGAAGAACAGCATTTGAGACCCAAGATTATRTGTATTATGGAAATAAATTCCAATTCAAATGGATCTTTGTTAGGTAATTCCACACAGATCAGC